>OVBE01004873.1:0-22895 GCA_900406425.1 Iberis pinnata | reverse complement strand
AGCTGCTCCGGTTCTTGTTCTTGTTCAAGTTCTGGTCCATCCATGCTTACATCAAAATGGATCTACCTATGCATATCCACAACCACTTTTTCAATCTCTGTAAATGGTTAACCAGCAAGATACTTTCCCAGCTCTTGCGGACTCCAACAGGGATGTGCCCTATCTCCTTACCCTTATGTCATTGTTACTAATGTTCTATCTAAGTTTCTAAATGCAACGACTGCTTGTGGACACTTTGGTTACCATCCTCGCTGTGAAAGCCTCGGACTCACTCACCTCTGCTTTGCTGATAATATTCTGATTTTTCTGATGGTGCACCTGACTTGTTGTTCGGTATCATTGATGTTATGGATACTTTCGGCAAAGCCTCGAGATTACGGATTAACATGCATAAGTCATCCATCTTCATTCACTTTCGGCCTACACCCAACATCTTACAGCTTGTCAATCATCTCGGGCTGCAACATGAATCCTTGCCAATCCGATACTTGGGCTTGCCGCTCACAACAAAAAAATTCACCAGGCCAGACTATGCCCCTTTTCTAGATCGTTTATGCTCACGTATGTCCTCTTCGGCATCTCGATTGTTGTCTTTTTGCAGGTCGCTTGCAACTAATAAAATCAGTGATCATCAGCACGGTCAATTTCTGGCAGTCAGCTTTCAGGCTTCCTAAAGCTTGTCTTCGGGAGATAAATAGTATGTGTGCCAATTTCCTTTGGTCATGTTCACCAACGAATCACCACTTGGCAAAGCTTTCTTAGGCTGATGTATGTAAACCAAAAGAATCTGGTGGATTAGGCATTCGGGCCTTTGAAGATACTTCGAACTTTTTCTCTCTTGCCATCATTTGGCAACTAGTTACCGACTCGCGCTCTCTATGGGCTGCGTGGATCCATATGTACCTCATTTGGAGATCAACCTTCTAGGACACAACATCAGCAGCCTTGGGTTCATGGCTTTGGAGGAAGTTCATCCAATCCTGGTCTTTAGCTACTCCATTTCTGCGGTTTGACGTAGGTAATGGATTCCGTACATCTTTTTGGTTTGAGAATTGGACCATTTTTGGTCCCCTTTATTCCCTTTTAGGTGAGTGCGGTATTCGAGAATACGATGTACCTCACCATTCTAATGTGGCACATTCAACTTCTACCCGTTCTTGGCGTATTAGACGAACGAGAAACCAGGAATTATGACTACTTCATGATCGTATTCAGGCTCTTCCACTTCCAAATCCAGTTGCGGGTAACGACGTTATTCTATGGCGGCATGGACCAGATTCTTACAAACCAACCTTCAACTCTTCTACTACTTGGAGTCAGCTAAGTCCATCATATCCTAAGCTTCCTTGGTGCTCTTCTATTTGGTTCCCACAATCTATTCCTAGATATGCTTTCATTTTGTAGCTTGCATCTCTTGATAGGTTGCAAACAGGACGAAGGATGCGCGTTTGGGGAGGGGATTAGCCATGCTGTCTCTATGGAGAACCGTATGAAACACGGGACCATCTCTTCTTTGCATGTCCATATTCTTTCACCATTTGGTCGGACCTTACAGCGCGTTTGTTACATCGTCGTCTAACACCGGATTGGACTACCACTCTGATCTCCCTGCGGCATAGCTCTTTCTTGTCCATTGACCGAGTCCTACTCAGTATGTGCTTCCAAACAACCATATACCACATATGGAGCGAGCGCAACAGCCGAAGGCATGGAAATACACCTCTCACCGCATCATCCGTTCATCTCACCATTACCCGCACAATCCGGGACCGCATTACCAGCCTTCATTACTCACCATCTTCGCCACTCCACTTACTAGCTCAAAGATGGGATTCTATCCACTTCACAGGACACTAAACTCCCTCTCATACCTCTCTTGGCCAGCTTTACCGATCTTCATACTCTATTATACTTGGCTTCACATGTGGTGCTCTTCGGGTCGTACTCTTTCTCCCGATACTAGTTTTGTCCCACAAGGTTTTTTTGTATTGGGTTTTAACGAGGCAACCCATAGTACAATCCATACCTAAAAGCTATTTCCCAATCTTTATACCATTTTTTATTCTTAAACTCATTTGTATAGCAAACCTATTTTGATTAATAAATTTAACATTTACTCAAGAAAACATTGATGTAAGTGTTTCCTTATCCTTTTCCCCATAGTAACACAATGATCTATCACACTACGAGACATAATATAGAGCTAACATAAACAATAAATCATGAATTAGTATACATTTTGTAAATCAAATATAATACAGTTAGTTTGTGTCAAAATTGATGGTAAAAATGGAAATTTTTAGGGAAAATGATGGTAAAAAATATGAGTTAGTAATTACCAAAAATATATTAGCTATTAGAAAAAAAAATATTTATAAAATTATGAAAATATATTCGCTAACATACATTGTAGGAAAATTTAAAACTAACATTAAAAATGTAACATCTTTGTGTAAGAACTGAGAGCTTCTATTTCTCTTTGTTCTTGTACCAGGGCCGGAACATCTGAAACAATCACTTCACGTGTTTTTGCAACCACTGATACATGAGTTGTTGACATTATGGAAACATGGGGAGCAAGCGTATAACGTGTATTTACAACAAAATTTTAGGATGTGTGCGGTTCTTATATGGACTATAAGAGATTTCCCAACATATGGCATGTTATCAGGGTGGACAACTCACGGGAAACTAGCATGTCCATATTGTACGGATAACACAGATTCCTTCCAATTGAGTAATGGAAGGAAAACATGCTGGTTTGATTGTCAGCGAAGGTTTTTGCCTCCAATTCATCCATATCGTCGATCAACAACATTATTCATGAAGAAGAGATGTGTTGATGGTCCACCACATGAATTAGGTGGCACGTATCTCTTACAACAAGCAGATGATTATGGTGTTGTTATGACGAATGATGCAAATGTTGGTGGAAATAGACATGTCAATGTTGAGTATACATGTATAAATCATAACTGGCACAAGAAAAGCATATTCTGGGATTTGCCTTATTGGGGAAATACGTTTGTTGAGGCATAACATAGATGTGATGCATGTGGAGAAGAACTTCTTTGACAACATAATGAACACGGTTCTAAATGTCCAAGGGAAGACAAAAGATAATTTGAAGTCCATATTAGACTTTCCGAAAATTTGTTCTCGTCTTGAGCTTCACATCAACCCTGATGGAAGTTGTCCACTTCCGGCATTTAGATTATCGAAGAATGGAAAGGCTGAGTTTTTCGACTGGATTATTCATAGGGTCAAATTCCTCGATGGTTGCGCTTCTAATCTGAGGAATTGTGTTGATATCAGAGAAGGAAAGTTCATTGGAATGAAGAGCTATGATTGTCATGTGGTAATGCAACGCCTTCTTTCATTTGCATTTGAGAATCTTCTGCCGAAAGATGTTCACGAAGCCATTGCAAGTATTAATGTAGTAATTTGTGTACAATTTACTTTATTGTTTTAATCATTGTTTACTTACATGTTTTCTTTTCATTAATAGCCGTTGGGGCTTTCTTCCGTGATCTTAGCAAGAGGACACTTACAGTTGATGGTATTTCGACATTACAGACGAACATACCCATCATCCTTTGTGCCTTAGAGAAGATTTTCCCACCATCTTTCTTCGACGTTATGGAACATCTCGCGATTCACCTTCCACGTGAAGCATCGCTTGGTGGACCGGTCCAATATTGGTGGATGTACCCCTTTGAGAGGTACTTGTTCTACTTGAAGAAAAAGGTGAAAATTCTAAGCATATTCGAGGGTTCTATTGTGGCACAAAGCATCAATGAAGAAGCTGCAAATTTCGCACAATATTACTTTCCAAGAGATGTTCCAACAAGAAGTCGTAGAACAAGTCGACATGAAGACGGTGGAGAACATGCGATGTACCCAGCTTATGTTGCAAGCATGTTTCGACAAATTGGATGCCTTAGTGGGAAGGGTAAGAGCACCGACTTAATTACATCCGAGGAGTAGAACCATTTACATATGTATATCCTTACTAATTTTGAGGATATGCTCGAATATGAAAGGTACAAGTTTAATACTTTATACATCTTAAAATTTTTATTATACATATAGTTTATATAATTTGTGATTATTTCAAATTATGTAGGTTATACAAGGCAGTCATCCGTGGTTATTTCCTGGATGAATCTGAAGACGAAGTTGGGGCTCTCAAACATGAAGAGTTCATTAAGTGGTTGCAATTTTATGTAAGTGGTTAATTTTATTCAATTATCAGTAATATTTTTTGCAAAATTCTAACTTATAATCTACACGTAAATATAGGTTGCAGAAGAAACATCGAACGGTCGAACATTTCCCACTTGGTTGTTCGTTATTGCAAGAGGGCCAAACAGCATTGCTACGTCATACCTGAGGTATTGCACGAGGGGATCCGCTTTCAAGATCAATTCCTTAGATAGAGATAAGACGACCTTAGATCATGGTATATCGTCGTCCTCCGGAGATGTTGTGTACTATGGCATTCTTTGAGAGATATCGGAGGTCCATTACCCAGGGATGTTGAACTTGAGATGTGTTGTCTTCATGTGAGATTGGTATGATCCAACAGATGGTAGAGGTGTTCGAGTAGACAAGATTGGCGTGACTTCGATCAACTCCCGTAGAAAACTTGGAAAATACGATCCTTTCATTCTTGCCATACAAGCGGATCAAGTATAATCTTGGGTGTTTAATGAATTAACATAAATTTTCTATTACACTTATAGATAACATAATATTTACGAATGGTGCAGGTCTCTTACATTACGTACCCACGCATTAGGAATAGGAGCGATCCTTGGGTAACGGTGACACAAGTAAATCATTGATATATGATAGAAGGCGTTCTAGAGCGTGAACCACTACAACCATTGGGTAATGGTTCTTTAGCTAAGATTCAGCCTACTCTAGGCGTCAATCTAGTAGTGGATTTCTCAATATTTGGCGATTTGAACGTCGGTATACATGACGTAGATGATGAGTTTGGTGACGAGTTTGATGATAATGCGAGTTCTGATCTATCAGATTATACTTCGACTTCCGAGTAGATTTTTATGTTTTTTTACTATGTATGAAAATTTTGAAACAATATTTTTATGTTTAGTTGCATTTTAAAAAAAAAATATCATTTTGACAATATTTTTATGATTATTTACATTTTAAAAAAAACAATATATATATATATAACTTATATATAATACGTATACATCTACATATACATATATAATACATATATATAATATATACATATATAGAATACATATACATATAATATATATACATATATATTATATATAAAAATATATATTATTTCCTGACGGAAGTCTAAGATCCGTCAGGAATCCGTTAGGAAATGTTCATTTAAGGTTTGGAATCCCTAAACCCTAAATGCACATATCAATATCATATTAACAACTATTTTAACATACTAATGAATGAGTTCATTCACGTTTCAATCTTAACAATAAATTTAACAAAAATTAACGAAAATATGTTTTATACTCGGAAGTGTTTGTAACGATATATGATCTTAAACCCTGAACTTCGATAATGGAAGACGTACATTTATAAATTGTCATTTGAATGTAATTAGGAACACAATATGGACATGGTTTCATAATCATTCATGTTGATATGTAACACACATTGATATGATTCAAACCTTAAACCCCACTTTGCAATTCCTGACGGACATAGGGTTATCCGTCAGTAATCCGTAGGGAAATATTGTACATTGGCGTGTATAAATCCCAAAAAATTGAAAACCGAATGAAAATTCGTGAACATAGCCTATGTCTGTCAAGAAATCTGTCAGGAATTCGTGACGGATTTACCCGTCACGTTTTGGTTGTTTTCTTGTAGTAATATAATGTAATCTGGAATATTACTGCATAAATAAGTTATTATATTATTGAAGTAATCGTAAGTTACATTATCGTGCATTCATTTTATCAACGCATGAACCGACATAGTGTGAATTAGAATGTCGTTACGTGAATTTTTTTGTTTAGACATAAAATATGCATACTGCTGAATCATTATGTTTCTGAATGTTTTCTTGTAGTACCAATCCCAATCGTGAACATTGGCGCGTACTAATCTCAATCGTGATGCATTCATGACGGATTTACCCGTCACGTTTTGGCTGTTTTCTTGTAGTGATATAATGTAATCTGGAATATTACTGCATAAATAAGTTATTATATTATTGAAGTAATCGTAAGTTACATTATCGTGCATTCATTTTATCAACGCATGAACCGACATAGTGTGAATTAGAATGTCGTTACGTGAATTTTTGGTTTAGACATCAAATATGCATACTGTTGAATCATTATGTTTCTGGCTATTTTCTTGTAGTACCAATCCCAATCGTGAACATTGGCGTGTACCAATCCCAATTGTGATGGATTCGTGACGGATTTACCCGTCACGTTTTGGCTGTTTTCTTGTAGTGATATAATGTAATCTGGAATATTACTGCATAAATAAGTTATTATATTATTGAAGTAATCGTAAGTTACATTATCGTGCAATCATTTTATCAACGCATGAACCGACATAGTGTGAATTAGAATGTCGTTACGTGAATTTTTTGTTTAGACATCAAATATGCATACTGCTTCATTATATTTCTGGCGTATCAAGATTGTTCATGAATTACTTATGATCTTATTGTCATTGACGTAAGATGATTGACTTTAAGATGATGGTCGTAGTTTGCATTTATACGAACTGGTGCATTTCTTTAATGTAATTGCCACTTTTAAAATATTCTTTCCAACTAGATTTAAACCCGCATTATGTGCGGAGTAATATTTATTTATTATATTTAAATAAATGTTTTCTTGTTTTATATTAACATTACCGATTTACTATTTCTATAATTATACTGAAAACGTACATCTCATGAACCGATTTAGGGCATTTTCGTTTCTGTATTTAGATGTTGCTTTCAAATACAAACGATCGAATATGTTGCTTGTTTGATCACTTTAAAATCAGTATCCAAATGCAACATATGTATTTAAAATACTAAAATCTAAAATTTATAGATATTTGAGATGCTAAAAATGTGAGTTTAGGTTCAATAGTACAGTAATTTTTTGTGGTCTGGCTCTCCGACCAACCATCATATGTCTAAGCTGGCCTGCGTTGATGTTTGTACTTCGAAAGATGCGGGTGGTTTGGGTATTCGGTCGTTTCAAGACACAGTGATGGTATTCTCTGTATCGATAATCTGGAATCTTATCTCCGGGAAGCAGTCATTATGGGCTTCTTGGATACAACGCTACCTGATTAGAGATTCATCTTTCTGGGATATGCCACTCACGTCAAATGGATCTTGGCTCTGGAAAAAACTACTTCAAACGCGGACAATAGCGGAAAATTTCCTCCAGATCAACATTGGTAACGGTATTCGTACTTCATTCTGGTTTGGAAATTGGACGACCTTGGGGCCTTTGTATAATCTTGCAGGTGAAAGGGGAATTCGAGAGCTAGGTATTGCACGTCATTCAACGGTCGCTGAATCTGCAAGTACTCAAGGCTGGCGTATTCGTCGATCGCGTATTCCAGCACTACGGATTCTCCGCGACAAGATAGTTACTTTACCTACACTAACCGCAACCGCAGGTCCGGACATCGTATTGTGGAAACATGGGCACAGCAATTACAGGCCGACCTACTCCTCCTCTCAGACATGGTCACAGCTAATCCCTTCTTATCCTAAGCAATCATGGTTTTCTACTATCTGGTTCCCTCACTCTATTCTGCGGTTTGCTTTTATTTCTTGGCTCGCTGTTTTGAACAGGTTACAAACTGGACGTCGGATGCGCGCTTGGGGAATCCATCAACCCTACCCTCTTTGCGGGGAACCGGATGAGACACGTGATCATCTGTTCTTTGCATGTCCCTACTCCTTTACAGTATGGTCGGACCTGACAGCCAACCTTCTGCAACGATGACTGAATCCTGATTGGACTACAACACTTGCATCCCTACGCCAGTCTTCCTTCTCTTTCATCGACCGGACGTTACTACGCCTATGCTTTCAAGTCGTGGTGTATCACATATGGCGTGAACGCAATAGTCGTCGTCATGGGAACAGCCACCAAACAGCCGTGCACATCAAGCAAACGATTATCCGGACCCTCCGCAACCGCATCACTAGTCTCCATCTCTCATCAGACACGTCCATCTCGAGCCTAGGACAACGATGGAATGCACTACACCCATAGCTCTCACTTCTACGATTTGGGGCTGCCTATTTCTTTCTTCTAATGTTTTTCAGGCCAAAGGTGGTGCTCATGATATTGTACTCTTTTTCCCAATGCTAGCTTTTTCCCACAGGATTTTACTAATGTTGGGTTTTAATGAGGCTCACATGAACACATTCCACACCTACGGTTCTTCTGCTACTGCCGATTTTATCCAGTATCTTTTTCAAATTTTGAATCTCATTCATTTGTAAATAACTCATCTATTCTTTTCTAATAAATTTAACATTTCAACAACAACAAAAAAGAATTTTTATTTAAGCTAATTTAATATTTATCAATAATTAATATGAAAAATTATTGAGTAAAATATCATTAATGAATTCAAAATTAGAAAAAGTGAATAACAATTAATGTAATATACCACATGAATACAAAGTTATTCTTCAAAATGACTCTTTAATTATTACTATAAAGATTATGTTATTTTACAATAAAATATTATATATTTGAAACACAATAATTTTTAATGTAATTTTCATATAAAATGGTAAGATAAAACTTATTTTTAGCAAAAACTAAGATTATAAACTTACCTAATATATTAACTTTACTTTATTTATATTAAAAAAATTTTATATTAAATATTATTTATTTTCCATATTAAAACGAAATTACATAATAAATAATATATTCTTAAATTATTATTAGCATATTTATTAAAAAAGAATTTTAGAGATATAAGCTTAACTTTTTGAATAAATTATAATAAAATAAAAAAAATAATTGAATATATATTAGAGTAGATTTTTTATTGAAATAATATCTTAGTATTTTTTTATAAATAAAATTTAATATATAGTAATAATTAATATGAAAAAATATTGATGAAATTGCCATTAATGAATTCAAAATTAAAAGACAAAAGTGAATGGCAATTGTCGTAATATATCACATCAATGTAAGGTCATTCTTTTAAATGACTCCTTAATTATATATATTTATATTATCCAGTGAGCAGTTGTATTAACTCTCGAAACAAATGAGATCTGACTAAGATCAAGAATATGATTCATGAAGATGATAGAGAAGCCATTCTTACAGTCGAGCTTCCCAAAATGAAAGTTCCAGAAAAAAAATATTAGAGCTTAAACACATATAGTCAGTATAGTGTAAAATCAGGCTACTGGTTGGCGACTCACCAACACTTGGCCATTCTTTATATTCAACGCAAAATCTGGAAATCACATCTTTTACCAAAAATTAAATACTTCCTTTGGTTTGTGGTAACCAATAAAGAATTGTATAGAAGACATCTCTCTCCTACCCATCAATGTCCTTTTTGCAATGAATCTGAGAGTCTAGACCATATGTTGTTTTCATGTTCACGACTAAATGATTTATGGAATAGTCTAACTATTCCAAACTTTGAAACTATTGATCAAGCAGATACTCCAGTTCCCAGACTGGAACAGTTCTTTGATTACTATGACCATGGTTCAGTGGAGCTAAAGAAAATATTGATGCCATTATGAGCCCTTTGGCACATATGGAAACAGAGAAATGAGTTCTTATTTGCAGGTAAAATTGGGACAACATTGAATTTAATCCAAAGAGCTAGTTATGAAGTTGATGAATGGATTCAACTAAATCCTTGCAATAAACCAAACAAACGAAGATTACAACTTTCAACATCGACATGGGAACGGCCTCCGGACACTTGGATTAAATGCAACTATGAAGCTACCTTTGTTAATTCAGAGTCAAGTAAAACGTATGGATGGGTGTATCAAAATGCAGCTGGAACTTTATGTGGTGCAGGTCAAGGCACAGGACCGCCTGTTTCTTCATTGATTGAAGCTGAAGCACACGCCCTCATTGCAGTCATGCAACATGCTTGGAGCCGAGGATACACAAAAGTCCAATTTGAAGAGGACAATGCTCTACTTACAACCTCTTTCAACCAAGGTAAATTTCATGCTAAAATTGAACATTGGCGCCATGATTTCATCTTTTGGAGTCAATTCTTTCTTGTTGTTAAGCTTTTATGGGTACCAAGACAATCAAATGTTGTGGCTCACATTCTGGCCAAAAATCAATGATCAACAATGTGCTTGTTTTACTTTCATTTCTATGTACCAATCTTTTTAGATCATGTACCTCATGAAGATTATCTTGTATCCCAAGTTACTATAGGAAATGAAGTATGGGTATTAAAAAAAATGATTATTTAATATTACGTGCGAGCGTATCTGTCACTGTTGAGATGATTCCGATCGCAACAGCAAGAATTAGACCAAACAGTTGATTGCTCTAAAAAGAGGACATCTTAACAAAGCCATAGAAAGAAACGACGAAGCCATCAGAGTCCATATGTGGTCAGGGCGTGCGTTTCTTCGGGCGCAAGAAAACTGTCAACACATGAACTGTTTCGACCAGCCTACTGGAGATATTGTGTTTGACAAACTAAACCATGTCCGATCTGGATGAATTTTGGTTAGGCGATTCCAGAAATGACAATGGTCATATTCAACTGTTGGATCGCAAAATAGAAGATTAGTTCAAGAGATATTCTGACATCTCCGAACAGGTGCAACGTGTTTTCCATAAATTCAGATTCGATGGATTCTTTAATAAGCAATGTTTGAAGTACCAAATCAAGTTTGATTGGACTGAAACATTGTAAAGAGTTTCGCGTACTTTCCAGTGAGAGATTCAACGGTTGGATCTCGAAATAAATGGTCAGTTCAGGAGATATTCTGATATTTCCGAACATGTGTATCATACTTACTAGTATTTCAGATTCAATAAGTTATGCCACAAGCCATATTTGGGTGGTGTACAATGATTGAGTTTAGATGATATTTCTTAGAGAAGTTATAGACTCTCTGATGAAGCTATCGGTTTCACCTAATCAGGATTCGGAGTTCATACGCATGATAAAACGTACTGAAAGAGCATTATGTTTAACGGCTACGAGTTTTCTGTGTGCACGAATTGAGTGTGATAAAGTCTAATGAAACATGTGAGATCAGTTGGGTAACTCATCGAGCTCAAAAGGGTGTCCTTATGCGGATATACACGAGTACAAAAGGTAGTTAAATAACCATTAGGTGGGTATTTAACGAAGGGTTGTGTCTGCTAGACTAACCTAATTTATGACGAGTCCGAAAGGGTGCAAACTAAGGACGTGTCCGAAAGGGTGAGAACCTAGGACGAGTTGTATACATGCTCAAAGATGTGTGAGTCGAATATGAACTCGAAGAGGTGCGAGTTGGAAACTGCACTCTCAAAGAAATGATGAATGCAATGTTGCAAGAATCAGTGTTACTCCAGTCAATGTGGGGGGGGGGGAGCCTTGCTTACTATCAATAGCATACTCAAAAAATACCAAATAGGTAAAATAACATTGCGTCTTATGAACTTTAGAAAGGTACAATACCATCGTACAAATACCTCAAAGTGTGGGGGTGTCTTGCAAAGGTTACTGCTCATGAAGCATAGTGGCTTCAGAATTTTTTGCAAGATATTTCCATGTGGGAAAAACCTGTGTCTGCATTACATGCACACTGTGATAGTCAATCGGTTATCTCTCGGGCACAAAGTATATTGTATAATGGAAAATCTCGTCACATAATACGACGAAATAAGACCATTAGAAATTTGATCTCAACAGGAGTACTCACGATAGATTTTATCAAATATGCGATAACCTAGCTGATCCATTTACTAAAGGTTTGGCAAAAGATCAAGTATAAATATCATCACAGGGAATGGGTTTAAAAGCCTATGACGAAAGATGAAGTTTGATGGTAACCCTACCTAACTGACTGGAAATAGATCCCAAGAAATAGGTTCAAGGGGACAACAACTTCAAACTAAATTTATCCAAACATTGTGAGACTAGTCTCTCTAACCAATTCCCAACTTATAGAGTTTGATGATGAAACGGTGTAATCTTGTTAGTGAAAAGGTTAAGCTTGACGCTTTTAATGATTCCATAACTTTCTAAGATGAGTATTACATGATACTTTTGCAAAAGTTAACGGTAGATCAACTAAATGAGTGTGAATAAGGTTGATTCTATCAGGGAGAAGGAAAGGCTATCTCTCCATGTCACTCATGGTACAGGTTTGTTCAGGGTTAAAATGAACACAATAGAGAACTTAGTTTATGTGAGAAAATGAAACTATGTTATACATGTTGTCTAGGTTTACACCAAATCTCGGGGGGTCCAAGACATCACGCTTACTCCCCGGCCGAGTAAATCCGACATGTATTAACTATGACTGGTTCAAGGAGAATGCTACCATATCATATGCAGTGATTTTTCGCAATACTCTCGAAAAGTCCTTCTGTCTAGCTTCTTGGGGAATCTAGTCACTCTATTCTTTCGAGTTTCTAGAGTCTTCATATGTTTAGGAGCATTTCTATTCATGTGGGGATTGTTGGAAATCAAATTTTCATACAGTGACTTTCGTCACTTTTCCGGCAAGTTTTTTGGCAAGGTCGTTGCCCGGAATCGCTGGATTATGATTGCATTGAATAGGTTGTAGTTTGAACTATAACTTTGAATATTCAAATGCTAAAATTAGAGTTAAATTCAATGAGAAATGAGAGGTCAAATTGTGCAAGTTGAACACACAAAAAGTCAACAAATTAATCTCAGTCCAAATTAATTTTAGTCCAAAGTAAGTGAATCAAATTAATTTTGGTCCAAATTAAGTGAACCAAATTAATTTCTGTCCAAATTCAGTAAACCAAATTAATTTTGGTCCAAATTAAGTGGAGCAGATTCATTGAATCTGGACTCCTACGCGAATTGGTGCATCTAGCGAACTGGTGTGTCTGCTCGAATGGGTGCGTCCATTCGCAACTCTCACCCTTTCGCCTACTATAAATACATGCCTCCATCCATTCATTTTTCTTATTCACTTTCTCAATCAAAATCAGAAAACAATATGGTTTTCGATATTGAATAAAGATAAGAAAAATAAATACCAATAAAAGCTTCAAACGTTCCAATAAATACCCCGTTTCAAAGTCTCGGGAGTATTCACATATACTAACGTTGATAGGCTTTATTATGAGTATAACTTAATAAAAACATGTAAAGGTTGTATCCTGGGATTCTTAAATTGCGGTAAACTATCTTACTACGGGCAATTTTAGAATAAGGAAAAAGTTCGACTCGACTCCGTTAGTTTTAAGATTTAAACGTTTTAAATTTGGCTTTAACTAAATCTGGTTTTACGGTCCCTACAGAACTCACGGTGCTTCCTATGGTTATTGTCATATATTGTATTTTATTCACCTTAAACGTCCCACGGAATTACAAAATATGAGCCGACAAAGTTATGATCCGCTAGATTCAAAGCTCCAAACTGTCCACCCCAAAGATGCATCTTTTACACTAACTTCCACTGCAATTTAAGAGAAGACTCTTTCATTAAAGTTGTATCATTTTAAGTAAGATTTCCAAAGAGATATTACATGACATCATAGCTTCAAAGGTGAGAGAGTTATGGACCCCGAACTCTGAAGATGCGTCTAGCAGCATTCAGAACAAAAGCCACATAAGAGTGTAGCGGTTTTCCCAAACTGCTGCACATGACCGCTATGGATCCTTGGAATTGTTTATTAAGCATAGCGGTTTACATAAACCGCTACACCAAACCGCTACAGAGTCAAGGAATCGAAAAAGTCAAGATTTTCTCGACTTCTTACCAAATACCACTTTTAGACCACTATATATATGATTTAAACCTAATTTGGAGCTATCAACTTTTATTCTAGTTATTTTCTTATTTCCATTTTTGTGTAAAAATTGCATTTTTTTCCTTTAATCTTAGTTTTGTTTCTTGTTTATCTTTGATTTCTTGCTTATTTCTTGTTTCTAATCATGATCAAACATATTTCCTTCATGGGACTTGATGTTTTATCCATGATTAGTGAGTAGTTCTTTTTAGACAAATGAGTTGGGTAGATTATGGTGATTAAGTGATGGAATGTGATGCTTAGGGCTTAGATATCTTAAATCTTCATGCATCTAATGTTTTTAATGCTAGATTTGACATGATCATTCGTTTCTAGACCTTAGGCAATTTTATGCCTGGGAAGTGTTTGTGAAAATGCTTGAATGAAGTTTTTGAATGCTAAATGAGGTCTAGCCAAGGAAAGGAATTGTTAGTTAAGGTTAATGGTTGAATGTATTAGAGCTTAATGCTTTCTTTTTATGTAATTAGCAAGGAATTATTTTAGTTGCATGATTATGAAAGTGATTTTTGTCATGGAAGTGGATTAGTCTTTAATTAGGAATCTTAGACCAAGGATTAGCATTGTTGATTGTATTGAGCATTATAGGACTTCACTTGATCGTCTAAATCATTAGCCTTGACCCATTTGTTTAACCTTTTAAATTGTGATTTTAATCTTAATCCTTAGTTGACTTTTTGTTTAATTTGGTTGACTTTTATATCTTTGACGTTTTGTTGACTTTTATGCTTTAAACTTGTTAGGATGTTAGCTTTCAGTCAAAAACCTATAATTGCTTAGACTAAATATGATTCTCATTGTTTTAGTGTGTTAATTACCCTTAATTTGGATTGACTCTCAAATACTACAATGACATGAGTGAGTTTGAGATACTTGCTTAGACATAGAGTTTATATGACTTGTGTTTATTAGAAGCAGGAACTGTTAAATTCCATAACAAACTCCCAATCAATGTGTATGAATGTAGATACGAGACACTCAAGTTTCATCATAAAGATACTACCTTTCTTCTCTCCTTTTGGCTTACGCAATGATCTATCCTAAGGCAAAGAAGATCAATATCTCAGAAAACAAGAGCAAAGAACAAAACTTTCACTAAAAGATAAAACTTACAGTTACTCTCCGTAGCAACTACGTAGCTTGTGCACTAGTATTTTCATTCTCAACTAGTTCACTGTAGAAATTTGAAAATTCATAATCATATCTAAAGAAACCAAATTGATCAAAGAACACATATACTTATACTCACTTCGTTTTATATTAGTAGTTGTTTTGCTTAAAAGCGCGCATATTAAGACAATTTCTTGTTTTCTACATTCTTTTTACTTTTTCATTTTTTGTCTATACATTTAGTTAGAACAATGATTATTGTGGATTAAAGAAAAATGAAAAAAATAAGAAAATGATTTTAAACAAATAATGAATTAATTTTTTAATTTTATTTTAACTTTCTAAGTAAAAGTTTTTACTTTTTGCTTCGGTTTTTCAAAACAACTTATATTATGAAACAAAATAAACCCTACAAAACAACTAATAATATGAAACGGAGGGACTATTAATCAGAAGAAGATGTAATTATGGTTTAACATCCTGTTTTGAGACGCGTTTTGGTGGAGCTTTTGGAGCAAATTTCATCTGTAAAACTCAAAATTTTAGCAAATTGGATTATGATCAAACCTAACTCTAAAAATCGAGAAGAATTACTCGAAGAATCTTTGAAACCATTACACACAAGAAACGCATCAGAATTACCTTTACACAAAGATCTCATAGCGAGAAGAATCTCATATTTTGATCCAGCATCCAATCCAAATCGGAAAGAAGATCCAAATTAGGTGATATCTTCATTGAAGAATCAATCTAATTGCATTTCACCGGAAGAGAAAGAAGACGGTTGGGGTTCGATTGGTTGGGAATGAAAATGAGGGTGATTTGGTCATTTCACTTTTTAAAAAAATAGCAAATGTGATTAAGTGCTTTTTAAGAATGACAATTGTAAAAAGTGGCACCATAGAAATGGCAAATATAGAATTATCTTTTAAAATAAACTTAAAATTATTATTTAAGAGTAATAAATAAATATAAAAATTAAAGATGCAAAAAAAGAAAATTGATACTTCAAATTTTAAGGTTTTAAAATATCTTTTGGAATAGAAAATACCTCAAATGTGAGAATTTGAGGTATCCTTAGAAGATGCTCTCAGAAAGATAATAAATTCTTTTCCATTCGACATAATAAGTTCTTCAACAATTTAGATTGAAGTTCCATGAGAAGTAGAAAATATTACTAGTTGGCTTTATACATATATCAAAGGGGAGTAAAAAACTTGACATTACATAAGCTTTTTTTTAAATAAAACTTTTAGTTTTTATTAAATCCAAATATAACTCAATTTACATCAACCAGTCCAATTACACAAATCATGAAATTTCTAACCTAAACAATCTGGATTCGGGTGGGCTTTTCAGAAAAACTAAACAGGCCCGCGTCCAATCTAGTTAAAATGAAAACCCTAAAAATAACTAGGAGAACCCTAGCCACCTAACTCCGCCGCCGACCAGCTGCGAAAACAGCCGGGATGCCACTCCGACGACCCGGCGAGGGAGACCAAGGTAGTGCTCACACTATCACCCACGCCGGCTTCGATCTCTGGACATGAGGAAGATGATGATCGGATTGTTGTCACGACAGTGGAGGAGATCGCGAGGCTAGGTTTCCGGCACGGATGGGAAACGGCAGATCCGACGATGGGCTTAGTTTAGCGAGAGCTTTGCGCGGCTGTGGTTTCCCGCATCTCTTTCCCGCATCAACCACTGAGGAACTACTATGACCGTAAATCGAGACCTTTGTGAACCCATATGAGAAGGAAGAAGAAGACATGATGAGTTAAAGGGAGGAGGATGAATCGGGTGAGGTCTCCAGTTCTGGATTTCGCCGACGACCCGAAGAGTCGCAGGACAAGAGATTGTGGCTCGGCTTACGAAGCGGTGGGCTCACCTAAAAGATCCCCTCACCGCAGGTCCGTGAGATAGAGAGTCAGGAGAGAGGATCTTTAGGAGAGAAAAAAGAAAGATTATTACATAAGTTTTTAAAGCCAAAATAATAATATCAATATTATTAATGTTTTGTGTACGTCCTTTGAGAGCCATTTTGAAAACAATATGAATGTATGTGAAACAAAATTGTAACCCAAACGTAAGTCACCATCTTTTCCATCCTTTCCATAGTTTTCACAAAAATCACCTCTCATTTACTTCCTCGTAGCCTAAAAGTCTTAAAGTCTTAGTCTTTTCAAGTGTAAAACCCTAAAGGCAGCTCCTTTTGTCCCTAAGGGGAAAAAAAGGCGACGACTTTATAGCTCTTACCTTTTAAAGTCATCTCCTTTTGCTCTCTACCATCTCACAAACGGTTATCTATGGTTGATATTAGAAAAGACACTAGCTCTCTGTTTTGTTACTCTCCCTACAAGAACAGAGTCTTGTCTTGTTTCGATTAAGTCCTAGTGACTTCTACTTACTTGGAGATTACTACTCCACCATGAGATTCCAAAGATCTTGTCGCGGTCTTGAGGAGGATTTCTAGAAAATTCTTCGTGACAAGGAACTTCCAGATGAAGAAAACCCAGTTTTGGTTCCAAAAACTTGAATATGAGGACCTTATCATAGAAAACTCTCAGAGTCTAATCGTTCGTCTTTTGATTCCCAAAATCCAGAAAGTTGTTGGTGTTGTGGTCGGCCTTCCCAAAATCTGGGAAATGGAGGATAGAGTTCGTGGGCGAGGTATAGGCAATGACCATATTCAATTTCACTTCATGGACGAAACAGACCTTCTTAGCATTCTGAGGAGAGGACCTTGGTTCCGCACAAACTGGATGATAGCTATTGCTATATGGGAACCTGGTATGCCAGAAGATGCTCTGTTCAAGATCAAATTTTGGATCCAAATTAGAGGAATCCCCATCCTCAAACTCAAGCATCAAACGATAGACAGTATTGGAAGTGACCTTGGAAAAGTAGAGAAATTTGAACTTCATGCAAAACAATCAAACTCAATTGAGTATGTTCGATCCCTGATTTAAATAGATACAGAGAAACCTCTGATATTTAAAAAGGTTGTGCGTTTCAGCACTAGAGAAGTGATAACAGTGGATATAGAGTATGAGAAATTGGCAAAATGTTGCTTCCACTGTAAACGGCTCACCCATGAGCAATCTTATTGCCTTTTTCGTCTTCACGATCAAGATAACTCCCATAGAGAGACAAAGGGTTCTCTACTCAATGGAGATGAGACCACTGCTTCATCCCTAGAATGACGAATCAGCAATTCTTAAAGGAACCACAATAAAACTTCCATTTCTAACCTCATCACTTGGCACCACACCAACTCAAGAATCCTCCATGACGTGGAAATTCAAATGCTGGAAAATCTTTCTCGTGGTGACTTACGACGAAAACTGAAAGGGAAAGCGACTGCCAGATAGGATGCAGGGACCAAAAAACGGCATGTGGATACTAATCCACCTCTTCTTCCCTTGACTGCTAGGGAATCAACTTGCCAATCTTCGGACAAATGAATCCCGATAGTTAAGAGATTATCATTCTCGAACCAGGCTCCTCCAAAAAGCTTGGGCCGAGGAAAATGGCAACGTAAACCACAGAGCCACAGAGATATGAGCTCTCAACAAGATTATGTGGCATCAGCAGATTCGATTCAATCTCCTGCAACCAAGAAGAGAAATTTATCCAGAGGTGAAAACAACAAACCAAAGAGAACCAGAAAGTCATTGTCACCTTCTAACAATCATTATGCTGAATTTTACTATCAAGATGATAGTCATGGAGCTCTAACAATGTCTCTGGACCTTGAGAAGCTCCCCCACAGTACCTCAATTGGAAACTTTTCCAATTCCATCTCCGGCTGCTATTATAGCAGAAACTACTCCTCGAGACACATCGTCTTCCAATTAGAGCCCTAGCTTGGAACTGTCAGGGTATCGGGAATACCCGGACAGTTCAACATCTCACGGAGATACGTGGTCAATATTTCCTGGAGTTAATGTTCCTGAGCGAGACCAAGAATAAGAGAAGTTATTTAGAAGGAGTAGTGGTTTTTTGAGTTTACTATGATCTACATACAGTTGAACCGGAGGGTTTGAGTGGAGGATTATCGCTTCTATGGAAAGATTTTGTGGTTGTCACAGTTTTAGAATCCTCAAACAGATTAATTGACACTAAAGTCGTTTGGAAACAAAAGACTTTCTTTATCACCTTTGTTTATGGTGATCCTTTAAGAGAAATAAGAGAGATAGTTTGGGAGAAACTGATGAGAATTGGTATCAAAAGACAAGATCCATGGCTAATGGCTGGTGATTTCAATGAAATCACTAACAATTCAGAGAAGACTGGAGGCGTTACAAGGTCTGAAGCTTCATTTAATCCATTTAGAACAATGCTAGAAGTATGCGGCATGAATGAATTTCCATTTAGAGGAAACCAATACTCTTGGTATGGGTGCAGATACAATGATATCATTTATTGTCGGCTGGATAGAACTGTAGCTAATGGGCGCTGGTTATTATTGTTTCCCAAAGCTAATTTAGCTTACATCCAACGCAATGGTTCTGATCATAGCCATATAATCATTGACTGTTCAGGAGTGGAAGCACGCTGATCTGAATGTTTCAAATTTGACAAACGCTGGACTGCTAGAGAGGATTTTAACGAGATTATCAGTAAAGGGTGGGACAATGATTCTACACCAAACTTAGAGGTTGCTGATAGATTACATCGATGCAGATCAGAAATATCAGGCTGGAAGAAAACAACAACAAAAAGCTCTGCAATCCAGATCCAGGAGCTCAAAAGAGTGATTGACTCTCTATCGCACCAAATCACATTCAACCCTGTGTAGTTACAACAGCTTAACAAGGAGCTTCACCATTCAATTAGGGAAGAAGAAATTTATTGGCGGCAAAAAAGCAGAGTTCAATGGTTGAATGAAGGCGATCGAAACACAAAAAATTTTCACGCATCAACGAAGGCAAGACGAGCTCATATTAGAATCAAGAGTCTAAGAACGGCTTTAGGCACAGAGATCTTTACCGATCAAGAGATAGAACAGGAATCAAGCTCACACTTCTCGAACCAGTTTAAGAAATCAGATAGATGAATAAAAGCTGAGTTTTTTGAAGACATTGTTCCTAAAGTCTTTGATGGTCAAAATGCAGCACTAATTACGCCAGTAACTGCAGAGGAAGTGAGGATGGCCATGTTTGAGATAAGTGAAGCAAAAGCTCCCGGACCGGATGGGTTCACCGCCACCTTCTACCACAAATACTGGCAGACTGTCGGGCCGGCTATAACATCAATGGTGAAAAGATTCTTCGAGCAGGGGATCTTTGATGGGAGCTTACATCACACCAACATTTTCTTGATACAAAAAAAACCAAAGCCTTTGGTGCTTTCGGACTTTAGGCCTATTAGCCTCTGTAATGTTGCCTATAAGGTGATTACAAAACTTATGATATAAAGGTTGAGTTTAATACTCCCCTCGGTCATCTCTGAGACTCAAACTGCTTTTGTAAAAGGTAGATTAATATCGGATAATATCCTTATTGCCCATGAAATTATACATGCTTTAAAATCGCGGGATATATGTGCATAAGACTACATGGAAATTAAAACCGACATGACAAAATCTTATGATAGATTAGAATGGGATTTTATTGAACTAACCTTAAGGAAATTTGGGTTTAATGAAACGTGGATTAAATGGACAATGATGAGCATTACGACATCTTCGTTCTCTATTCTTATAAATGGACAGCCCTATGGTCATATCATACCATCTCGAGGTATAAGGCAAGAAGACCCCTTATCGCCATATATCTTCATTCTTTGCACTAAAATTCTCATGCAAAAGTTGAATAATGCCGAAGCGGCATGAAAACTGTCCGGAGTCCAAATCGCTACACAATCACCAGCCATTTCTCACCTCCTCTTTGCTGACGACAACTTGTTCTTTTGTTGAGCAACTAATGAGGAAGCTAGCTACTTACAAAATATCATTGAAGGCTACAGTATGGCAGCAGGTCAATTGGTGAATAAAAAAATCGGTGAGGATCACAAGCTAGAGATGAAAGAACTTCTTCACATTCATAAAGAAGGAGGGGACAAGATTTATCTTGGGTTACATGAGTCCTTCACAGGATCACGGGTAAAGATTCTTCAATTGACTAAGGAAAGGATACTTGCTCGGGTTGATGGGTGGCAAACAAACTTCCTCTCGCAAGCTGGGAAGGAAATCCTTATCAAAGTTGTGGCCATGGCCTTACCGACCTTCGTAATGTCTTGTTTTTTCTTGCCGAAATCAATCTATGATGGCTTAACTTCTATCATGGTCCAATTCTGGTGGAGAAATAAATCACAAAGCCAGGGAATTCATTGGACTTCATGGGACCGAATCAGCCATCCTAAATCAAAAGGAGGATTGGGTTTCGAAAGCGTAGAAGATTTCAATACAGCTCTCCTCGGCGAACAGCTTTGGAGAATTCTATAGAGCCCAAACTCTCACCTTGCACAAGTTTTGAGAGGAAGATATTTTATAGCTACCTCACCTTTATTGGCTCCACTAGGACGCATACCATCGTTTGCTTGGCGAGGAATCTGGTCCTCTTAAGAGCTCATCAAATCAGGTTGTAGAAGAGTCTTTGGATCAAGGCAGCGTTCTGGTATTTAGCTTGAACCCTTGCTATGCAGCCAGCCACCTCGGGCACCAAGACTTCTCCCTGCACAAAACCAAGTTCCAGACTCCATTGAAGCTCTATTAATCCCTGGTACATCTCAATGGAATATCCCACTGCTTATGAACTTAATCGTTTCCGAGGATATCCCCTTTGTCACATCGATCAACATTAGTAGTGGTCTTAGAAGGGACAGCTTCATATGGAGCCTCACGAAAAGTGGGAAATGCAGTGTGAAATCGGGGTACATGAAAGCCTCGCATCTGTCGCAATTGGAACTACCAGAAGACCTTGTTCCAACATTAGATCCACTCTTTGATGCAGTATGGAAACTGGATACAAGCCCGAAAATACAAAATTTTCCATGGCGTTGTCTAACCAATTGCATTGCCTCTAAAGCAAACTTAAAATTCAGACATCTCAGTCTTGATAGTAGGTGTGCTCGTTGTGGGGATGAATATGAAACAATGAATCATATACTCTTTACGTGCCCTTATACACGTCTTGTTTGGACTTTATCGAATGCGATACCAGTCATATCACTAGTCCCAGAATCTTCGATTTATGCAAACCTCTATTGCATCTTATTCAAACAGGGCTCAGATGAACTCTATAATGGTGTTTTCAGCTTGCTACCTTGGCTCCTTGATAACACTTGAATTTCATGATTTGTACATAGCATTTCTTATCACTTTTTAGCTCTTTAGGATTGCATCTAGCATGTTTAAAGTTGATTTCTGCAAGTTCATGATTTTTACGAAGTTTTGCATTAGGATTTGCATTTGCATGCATTTTGGAGATTTTTCAGGTTTTTCAGGAGTTTTCAGGAAAATTCAGGAAACATCACCAAGTCGTTGCAAATCTCACGACAAACTGCAAAATGACCAAGCTGCATTTTCACTCAGGNCTCACTTCTGCTTAGGATCAATCTCAGGATCGATCTCACTCAGCAGAGATCGATCTCAGCCCAGCCAGAGATCGATCTCACTTCAGTTCAGCAGAGATCAATCTCAATCCCAGCCTGAGATCGATCTGAAATCTCACAGCAGAGATCGATCTCCATTTCAGTGTCAGATCTATCTCGGTGCAAAAGAGATCGATCCCACTTCAGCACATATCCAAACCTACATCTTCACTCAAG
>OVBE01004872.1:0-22896 GCA_900406425.1 Iberis pinnata | reverse complement strand
TTAAAAGTCCAAAAATTTCCAAGAAAAGCCATGATTTTTCAGAAGAAGATGAAAAAATTGAAGAAGATGAAGAAGATGAAAAAGATGAAGAAGATGAGAGAGATCGATTGGGAAAGTTTTTTTTTCTTTTTTATTTTGTTTTTTGTTTTNGTTTTTTTTTCTTTTTTATTTTGTTTTTTGTTTTTTTTGTTTTGTTTTTTTTTTAACAATAAGTTGACTAACAGATCTGTTAAGTTGACTAACGGAAATTTGAGAAAATTACGATTTTAAGTTGTTTGAGATTTAAAATGGCAACGAATGAAAGTATGAGAATTAATATGACAACGAAACAAATTCGTGTATTAAACGGGCAAAAATTAAAGAGTTCGAGTATTTTTAAGGTTTTTTCCCTTTTTATTATAATGTTTTGGACTTTTCTATATAAGTGATCATATTGCATAGAGTGAAATACTTTTATACTTTTTTTTTTTAATGATCTTGATATTCGGACTCCGACTAGACCTAAGACGTCCGCAATCACCAAGATTATTCAGATTTAAAACGTTTACAATCGCCGAGATTATTGAGGAGAGTCGCCGAAATTCATAACATATTAATTGATAGTGGCCGAGATTCAAACTCATGTAGCAGAAATCACAGCTGTGAACCATTTACCTTCAGAGCTAGAAGTTTCGGTTAATCCTTTTATATTTTAAATCACATTATCCTACTTTTGCATACAATAATATTTGAAATTTTGATTATTGTATAAACATGTCCAAAATAAAATTTAATTTGTTATGCATGGTTTGGTTTAGTTTTGGTTTTTTTGTTGATTTTTTAAATTTTCATAAGTAAAAATTTGGTTTTAGACAGTGTTTTGAAATTTAATCCGGATCGGTAAAACTGGTTATCCGGTAAAGAATCTGGATCGGATTTGTCTTAAAAATTACCTCTTTAAAAATTGGTAAAATCCGGTAAAAATTATGGTTAAATCGCGATCCGAGTCAACCGGAAGAATCGGGTCAAAATATTAACTAATAAAAAAAAGTTGTGCAACTCTAATTATAAAGTTAATATTTTATTTGTACATAAAAATATCTTGATATAAATATAACTGACTAACATGTACAATGATTTGTGAATGTATAGACATTGATGAAGATTGCATTATGCCACTCGAAAAATACGATAAAAACTGTGTAAAAAAAAGTTGAAGATTTAACATAATGTTTTATTGTTTTTTGGCATTAGTTAGTTTGTACTTTGTATTATATTGATATACTAGTTTTTTTAATACTTCTTTTGTTTTTACTTGATGGATGTTTTGGAGTTTTCACACATATTAAGAAAACGTAATATATATTACTTATAAATGTATTATTTTTGAATTTAAACAATTTCCTATGGAAATTAGGCCAACAATATTCAAGTAAATTCAAATTATCTTAATGAATATGCTTTGAAATTTATAATTTGTATTTAAAAATATTTTGAAAATCTAGAACATCTATCTTTAAAAGACAAATTAAAAATCTAAAACATTTATTAATAAAATACAGAGGGAGTACTAACACTCTAGAGTTTGAATTACTAGTTTACATTTATTGTTAGCTATTTTTCATCATGTTTTTCTATTATTTAATTTAGAATTTATATCAAAACTGTTAAAAATTACAAGAAAATTTATTTATTTTTTGTAGAAAATATTTATATAAGATATATACCTGTAATAATAAAAATATTTATTGAACTATTGACCTGCGGTTGACCCAAATACCAGAAGATCATCCGGGTTGGTCTCTGAGTCGGTTTTTAAAATATTGATTTTAGATTAGTTTTAGATTGTTTTTTAATTCATTTCGATTTTAGTTTTTGAATGGAAAAAAATGTGTATGATTGAAATGAACAAAGATATGATTTGATTTTTTGGATCAGTTGTTTTAGTTTGATATAGATTCGATCAGATAAAATGTTTTTTTCGTGTTCTTTGTCACAATCATTTGTTATAGATAAAATCTAGGCAAACCAAGTAGCTACATTAAGTTGATGGAGCATGATCTAATCTATAACATTGGAACTATCTTGCCAAGAAGTGGAAGCACTTGTGTAACTTAGTTCTTGACGAGGACATGACTCAAACATTGAACCAACACTTATACCACAAATTAAGAAACTTCTAATGTCACGTTCAAAGACTAGGAGAACCAAAGAAGGATTCAATGATGTGGTTTAAATTATAATAACAACAATGGAACTTAGAGACTTCACCAAAAACATTCCAGAAGTTACACTTCCGGTTTCATGCGATAACTTACGAAAACTTATAGTTAATGCGTTCCAAAAATTCTGTGAAATTGGATAAACCGAACAAGTATATAAAATGCGAGAATGGTTGAATTTAATGATAATAGTTTAAAAGAAACATTTATTAATTAATTGAAGTGTGATGGTTTTGTATCAACAAAAAAAAAAAGACAAAATTAAAAGAAGAAATATTTTTAATTAAAAGAAAAAGGAGGAGTTTCGTGGATAAAAGAAAAAGGGAAGTTACAGAACTGTTAACTATGGATAAAAGAGGAGGATTTATAGTTACATGGAGATGTTGATGATGAAAGGGAAAGAGGAGAACAATGAAAATGATAGTGTAGAGAGTGTGAGATGAAGGAAGATTGTAAAGATTAAATTGATGTTCAACGCATTACCATAGGCCATACATCATTAGAAAAGGGAAATGGTGGTTTAAGCTCTGGTCTTAATAAATTCACCATTGTCGAATTGAACTAGAGAAAATAGTGAAAAGAAAAAGGAAGAAGGTCCATAGTTAACAGTTTTGAGTTGAAGTTTTGTGGAGGTATTTGGCGCGAAACCAAAGAATAACATGCGAAAAAATTGAATGGTATTGATAGACTACATGTCGAGGAAGCCATAGGATCAAACGGTGAAGTCATCGGAGTTCTGATGTGGCCATGGCGTCTGTTTCTTCTGTCGTATGAGAACAAAAACAGTTAAGTTATATAAATTTGTATTCTTTAAACTGCTTCAAATTGGCTACTTTTAGGTAACGTTTGGAGGGTATAAACATGTCTGATCATGATGAAATTTTGTGGTTATATTCATGAAACTAAATAGTTTATCTTTAACGGTGGGATTAAGAATTAGACGGTTGCAATTGGAGATATGTTGAGATTTCCGGACTGTTTTAGCATGGTTAACTACAGTTTCAGATTTGACCGGTTTTGCCAGAAGTGATGTTTGGATGGTCTAAAAAGATTGTTTATGGCTGATATTTTATGGAGTCATTCTAGGCTCACTATTTTAGCTTATGGACAAAAGAAATCAGAATCGAAGTTCATATGAAAGGAGATTCATGTTGTTGTGAATGGTGCATTAAAATGATCTAAATAAGAAGAAATGTGAAATTGTAACTGGTCGGATCGCACAAGGTGTAAGTTCAGGATTGAGGGCTGGAGGACCAATAATCCAACCTATCTCTCTTTGTTATTGGTCACGTGGGGATGGTTGGTTGTGTGACTAAATAACAAGGAGAGATGGTGAAGATAGTTGATCGAAGTAGTTAAAGAATGGAGCTTCAGCAAAAAGTTGACACCATAGTAAGTCAAACTTGCTTTTAATTATTTCAATGTACGCATTAAGTTAATTCTAGTATTTACATATGCCAATTCATGGATGAGAATGTATGATGTATACCAAAGGATTAGTATGTGATGTTAGTACAAGAGTATGGAAAGAAACGAGTGTAATTGGTTTAGATAAAAATATAAAACCTCTAGGAGGTTCAGTTAAGGCTGACCGGGTTTGAAATTTTCATCTCGGATTTAGAAAAAAAATGGGTCAGGGTGTTTCATATCATTATATTTTTTTGACTTGTTTTTTTATTTTCATATTTCAGTTTTTTTTTTTTTTTTTTGAAAACGTGAAAATTTTGAAGAAGAAAACGTTCAACAATCTTGCGAAAATAGTTATGCACAAGATAAATTTTGAAAACTGTACATAACAAATATTTTTACGAATCAATATAAAAACTTTGCAAATAAAGTCTATCTAATAACTTAACTTTTTAAAATAAGTATACAAAACAATATTTACCAAAATATGTACAATACCTATACACAACAAGTAATTTCAAAAAAAACTTTTCCAAAAAAATGTACTTAATAAAAAAAACGCATCCATATCAATATAAACAACTACGAAACAAAATTTTCATAACAGATTTGCAACAAAAACTTTGCTAATAACTATCTGACAAAATATGTACGTAAAATAACTATACATATTAACTCTACCGAACAAATCTGGAACAAACAAAATAATTTAACTATACACCATAACTTTACAAATTAAGTATGCATATGAATATTAATTTATAATCATACTTTGTTCAAAGATTTAAAGAGTTTATATGTCAAATTGTTGGATATAAAATGTGTTTAATGATAATACATTTATTTAGGATCATTGTTAGACATATATTTATACAGAAAACATTAAATTAAATTAATATTTAAGATAAAAAGATAATAATGTCAATATTAGCCTATATCTTCAATTTTAAAAAATATGGTCTATAGTTTTAATTTAGAATATTTTTAGATCTTTTTCATAATTATCCGTAAAAATATGTATATTGATTTAAAGGCATTTTGATCTAGTAAAACAAAATTAAACTAATAGTAACTAATTGTATAAAACTTCACACTTTTATCTTTAACTATCAAGGTCGAAACCTAGCACATGAAACTTGGTGTAACCTTTGGAAATTGATTATATGTGATGATTTATTATGGGAAAAAATTATAACTTTGCTCTAAATACTCTAACAACCCAATTAAAACAAAGTGATTATAAAGATCGATATAAGTTAAACAAGGGTTAAGTTTTATAAGACCTTAATTTAGTATCAAGTATATATGCTTAGGGCCAACCTTGAAATTTTAGGGGTTTAAAACAAAATGAAACCAATAGTTCATATCATAAAAATTCGTAAAGATTATTTTAAACATAAAAAGTTGTCAAACAAGAGATGAAAGATACTGAAATTGTGATTTTGAATTGTGAATCACTCGACACTCAATCGTCACAACAAAAATGGTACTGACGACTCTGAAGTCTGAAGCATGAGATAAAGGAAAACAAAAAAAGTTAACGATTTGGGTTTAAAAAAATTCTTTTATTATAAGTTAATAGATATTTTTTTATATAGATTTGGGGGCCTATACAAATTAGGGATTAAAGACAGATGTTTCAACGGACTTGGTCCAGATTCGGCCCTGCTTATGTAACAACGATACACACAAGCTAGTACATGTATATATTGGTTATGGTTTTAGTTGGTAGAGACGATGACTTTCATGGTACAAAGCTTTTTTGAACTTCAATTGTTAGCTCTTCCAAGCTTAAATGACACTCCAGTCCTATCTGCATAAATTTATAAGTTTAAATACTTTTGAATATATATAATAAACAAATATACTTTGATTCTTTAATACATTAAAGCTTATTATTAGCTGGTTATCATCACTAATATTGGTTTAAATTTTGGTACATAAAGGCATTATTCAAACTTAATCAATCTTAGTTTGCATTACTTTCTTAACTTTCTTGATAGGTTAAGTATTTCGGATTTTGGGTCTACACATAACTAAGATAATGTGGTTTGTTATATATCTTATTCATATTAAACATATGAGACAAACCCATAAGCCAACTAACCCATCATAAATATACATATACTTCCTCCATTTCAAAATAATTGTAGTTTTAGAAGAAGAAAAAAATTGTTTCAAAAAATTGTTGTTTTTCACTTTTCAATATAAAATTTATTGTATTTTTTTTTTATGTTTTGTTACCCTTTGTATTCTACATATCGATTTATTATTGGTTGATTTGTTTTGCAATACGGTTTTTATCTAAAAACTTATAATTA
This sequence comes from Iberis pinnata, assembly GCA_900406425.1. Taxonomy (NCBI): domain Eukaryota; kingdom Viridiplantae; phylum Streptophyta; class Magnoliopsida; order Brassicales; family Brassicaceae; genus Iberis; species Iberis pinnata. The sequence continues at coordinate 16,967 of OVBE01004872.1, read as the reverse complement.
AGTAAAATTTTTAATATATATGTAAAAACCTTAAACTACAAATAATTTGTTTAAGAAGGAGTAAGTTATAGTTTACAATAAAACTCAAATATGGGACCAACTTTGAATATTCGGTCCCGATTCTTATCACTAGATCACACCCACTGAATTTTTCGGATTACTAGCATATTTGGCATGGATACATTTTATGGGACATCGACTCTCAATATGTTTATGTACAATAAAATCTCTAAAAATTAATAACGTCATGACTACATTAGTTTTCTAAAAAAATTATTAATTATTAATGGTTATCGAATTATTGATATATTAATGTCACAAAAAATCAAAATTGAGACCAGAAAAGAATTATTATTTCATAAAATATTAACAAATCGAGTATTAATTTATAGAGGTTATATTGTATATATATTCGATGTGGATATATATAGTTGAGTTGACTTCACTACGACCCTCAAACTATATGCATCCGAACTATTCTCTCCCCTCTCCTCTTAACTTTGAAGTTCTTGAATATCATACCTGAAATTTATACTTCTCTTTACCCGATCCCCCCCCAAACTACTCGTTTTTATCGGTAAACCTCTCATACGATTAATAAGCCTAAATTACAATTAAAAATCACGTTTTGATCTAAATTAAAACCTAAATCAAACCCAATTTTAACCTATAACCGATCTTAACCAAACACAAACACAAACCCAAAATTACCTTTCTAAAATTGAAAACTTTCAAAAATACTTGAAATATTGTATTATAAATAAAATATTTTAAACTATTGTTTTATGTACCTTAACAACGAAGAAGTACAAAACAGTATCCTCCATGGTGCTAATATTAAGATGAAGAACCTCAAAAGATAATTTCTCCAAGACATATATGATCCTCACAAGCTTGCTCATAATTCCTCTAGAAACAACTTTTAGTACAACATTAGATCCTGAGATCTTGGCTTCAACATTAACATGAGAAGAGTTACAACATGCTCCTACTTCTTTGAAAGTGTTTGGTACTCTAGTAGTGGCTAATGTGGATGGCTCAAGTGTTTGGTTATGATCATAATTATAAGGTTGGTTTAGTGTTTTCTTTAGATGTTTCTTGGATTCAAGAACTTTTATTAATTGTTGAAGCTCTTTTATAAACTCTATTACTCCTCCGATTATTGAAGCTTGATCTCCCTATATATAACACAAAAATCATTGAAAACATGATCATATTTATGAATAGCTTGGTGTGTATATATATATGTAAGTAATTTTTAAGGTTAAAAAATATATACATATATAAAATAAATTTTCTATCATAATACACACACAATATAGATATATTTATAACATAAAATAAAAACAATGAGAATATAGGAAGGTAGAGCATAAATTCACCAAAATCACTTAACATTCATAATTTACTATATATCATATATAACACACACAAATTTATATATATATATATATATATATATATATATATTATGATAAAATAAAAACATTAAGAATATATGTAGATTGGTAAAACATAATTTCCAAAAATACTTAAGCTTGGGATATGCAATATTTAGTAAGATTTATTATGTACCTAAAAACTTTTGTTTCTACACAATTATCCCCAAAAAATCAAAATTTAATTAATTAATCACGAATTAAACCTTCTTAAAAACTACTTCAACAAAGAATTAATCTATTATAAAACCAAACAAAAAAATTTCCAAATCTTTGATAAAAATTAAATGGAATGAATTAAAAATGATCAAAAGAAGAAGAAGAGATAATAAGAAAATTTACTCTTTTGGTATAGAAAGAAGGAGTTAAAGAACGAAGAGATTTAAGATGCTCTTTCATTTGCCTTCTTCGATTTCTCTCAATATTGATATGAGACATGATCTTTGATCAAATATATATATATATATATGAACTTATAACTCTTATAAGGTTCTTGTGATCTATACAAAAGATCAAGATTATCTCTATTTTCACCTTTTTCAACACATTCTTCCAAAAACATGTGGTATTTATACAACCGAAACAAAATAGATATAGTTTACTAAATGGCGGTGGTCCAGTAGTTTCCACTTGATGAAGAGTTGTCATGTTGGTTTAGGTTAGGTATTCGTTCTTATAAAATGCAAAATTGATAAATCTTTACTTTTATCCCGTCATAACTAGTATCATGCTTTAGGTTCATTAGAAAAATCGGTAAACTATTAAACGGTTTTATTCATTACTCCCTCTGTTCCTGAAAGAAGGATGTTTTGGAGTTTGTACGTAGATTAAGGAAAAGAGTATAATAATAATATATTTGATGATTATCAGAGCCGATTTTAAGGTAGAATATCAAGTACGAGCTTGCGGTCCATTTTCATTTTTAAAATTTTAATTTAAGAACCGGTCCATTCTAAAAATTTTAGTTTAAGAATCGACTCATTTTTCATTTTAGATTGCAGCCTTTAAAATCTAAGGACCGGCTTTGTTATTACTTAACAGCTTTATTCATCAATAATTATAGTATATTTGATGATTATTTGACGGTTTTATTCATCGTGCATTTAAATATAGTACCAAATATTTAACGATTTAATTCGTTACGATAAAAGATTAAAGATTTCGGTCCCGATTTTTCATAATTATTATAAAAAAACCAAAAGAGATATCATTTTTTTATCACAAACAAAGAGATAGAGTTAGGGTTTTAGAGTTTATTTTTCAAGGGTTCATAAATGTACAATGTCACTGTCTCGTGACATCTTTTTTTGTCTCATATTAATATTCTCTCTCTCTTATTACCTTCAATACCTATAAGTAGAAAGTAAAGAAAGGTATGCTTATTTACTTACTATACGTCACGTTTTTGAAGTTGGATACATTTACATTTACATTTACATTCACTTCGTGAGATCTTTTAAGATTTTTTAATTTGTTTTGTAGTTTCATATTCTAGATTACATTCCTTGTGTGGTACCTCTTTTTAATTCTTAATTACCGTACTTTTTCCAAAATATAAATAAGATTTATTTAGGATGGTTTTATATACATAATAATGGTTAAAAAATGAATTATATAATAGAAAACCAATTAACAAAAGATATTATATAGGCATGATTTGTTTGCTAAAATCGCTAGTCGACATTTGAGTATGTATTTCGTAGAACCTATAATAATTACCAACGATGAGTTGACTCAGTTGGTTTAAGCGCAATCGTTGATGATGTTGTGCTCTTGAGTTCGATTCACGGTGGGAGAGGTCTGCTCATTAAAGAAAAATTATATAACATGGTTTGGGCCTCGTCCTAGGGTAATGTACATGCTTCGGTCCAGAACTCCCTAGTCATAAAAAAAACCTATAATAATTAATATTTTGATAATTAATACATTTTTCGTTTCTAAATTAATTTTTTATAAATTAATATTTCCTTAAATTAATAAAATATTATAATTTCAACACTATTAATTTATAATAGTTTGACTAAATGTGAATTGAAGAAATAAAGTGTGTGCCACTTGGTTACAAATTCAAACCTTTTACATGGAAAATATATAGTAGTATAATTTTACAACACTCAGATATTACCCTGGTCTCGATGAAAAGTTATATATATTAGGTGAGTGCCCGCAAATTAGTGACTAACCTAAAATTGTTAGTTTTTCCATCATTATTACTGATGGATTTAATTTCGTCAGTAATGCTCATATGAAAATCTCATGTTTTCTTGTAGTGTGGGAAGAAGTTGTATAAATTGGTAATGCAAAGCAAGATTAATGAAACTAAAGATGTGATGAAGCGTAAGGCTATTGAGATGCTTTTTATTGTTATATTGTAACTCTTACTAATAATTTTTTTGCAATTCCCAAATTGAAAATAGTAGAAGTGATAAAGTAGTTACAATTACTTGACCATATCCAGTGGTGTGGTGGTATTTATCTTTTTGTTCTCTGTTTTGAAATTGTATACACATGTATATACTTATTTACTTGGAAAGTTTTAAAATTTAAAGTAATTTTGTGTGTTTGTGGTTATGTTCATATATCTAGCAGAGAGGATCGTCTTCAATGGTTTGAGACTTTGAGACATGTACGAGTTTCTTTGAAACCACTCCTACTGCTGTGTATTAAATATGCACGCAAAACCGACTCTCGAATTATGGGGGTTTGAAACAAAAAAACTGATATTTCATATATTTGTTATTTTAATTAATATTATTTTTTTATAAAAGATTTCAGTGTCCTAAAAAAATTGGGGGATGAGACCAATGCACACACTTTAATTTAGTGAACAATAGTACAAATATTAAGATTAGATAGATAATCATTTGTAAAAAAGTATTTATAACTTCTTTATTTTATTTTGTAACCATACATTTAAGTATAAATCCAAGTGAAAACACTTAGTTTACAAACAATGGTCATATTATTTAACTTTACTGATAATATTTGATAGTAACTTTAAGTGCGATTAGGCCACACACCACAACAATGACATATCTTAGAGTCTTTTCTTTGGTAAGGAAAACATTCACCTAATCCTCCTTTAATGGTTTTTTGACATCTTGATGCACAATTACTATCAACACAAAACCCATTTTTTGCATCAAATGGGATACGTCTACAAATTGTTCTTTTTTTATGTTTTTGTTGTGCATTTGCCATAACTCCTGCAACCATTATATTTAGAAAATTCAAATAAGTTCATGAATCAATTTACAAAAGAAACATTTGCACATACATACAAGTTTAGAAAAAGAAAATATATAAGTATTTTAGTAAAAAAATAAAATTTAAACTAAAACAAAAATGTATAACTAACTAAAATATCATACAAATTTACATTTTTGTTCATCAATATTTATGAAACAACATACATTAGGCAAAACACACTTTCTTCATGGACAAAGAAATAAAGATAATAATAGAAATAAAGATAATAATAGAATACTATATACATAATTTTTTTTCCTAAAACTACAATTAATATGAAATGGATGTAGTAGTAGAGTATTTTGGTAAATTGAGTACTTCTTGTTCTATATTTTGAAAAATAGATGCTTTTGCTTTTTTATTTGAAAAATAATTTTTTTATTCATTCACCAGAATCATTCTTCACTAACACAAATAATTTATCATTTTCTATTCATAAGCAATTCACCATACTCAGAACAAAAAAATACTTAAATACATTTTAGCAAATTATAAAACGTTTAAATACCCTATTAACTAATTTTCTCTGTAAGATTTTAATAAATTAAATATACAAACCTAGCACCAGAATGATGAAGATAGTAAGAGAGGTAAGCGAAATTTTAAATTGTTTCTTCATCCTAGATGATAAAAAAAATAATTGGTTTGTTCTTTTAATTATTCTTTGTAATTAGGAGAGTATGATATATATATATATATATATATAGTAAAAGTCGTTTGACATACAAAAATCTAATTTAGGTTCTATACCGCCTTGAATTCCTAGTAAAGTGGATCTTGACTCCACAATTTAAGATATTTTTATTTAACTAGATGATATTATACGCCGGAATAAGTGTTATTTTATAAAATATATTTTTAAATTATAATAACACAAAATTTATATTACGAAATGTATTTTAATTATGACTATAATTATTTGCATATACAAATGAATATATAATTATTGAATGAAATTTAAATATATTTACAATTATATTTTATAATAAAACATATTATTTTTTAAAGTATGATTATATATGTAAACGGATTGAGTGTATGAATTTTATAGTATATTTTTTAATATTTAGATACTAGCGTGGTTTCGACAAAAACTTATATATATACATTCATCAGTAATTACTATAATTTGTTTCTAAAAACAAAGCAACAATTGAAAAGATATAAAAAAATCTAGTGTTATCATATCTACTACATTTTCTGGATATTAAGATTCAAATCTTTTTGTTGTTTTTTTACTCAATAAACTGGAAAATATCACAATGATAATACAAAAAGAGAAATACAAACCACTTTTATTAATAATTGATTAAGAGAGATTTGCTTCGTCTTGAATGTGTGATTGGAGCCTACCGGTCCTCCTAAAGTAGATAGGATTGAAACATATCATATTTGGAAACGCTTTTGGCAATAACTCTAGCTATGGAGTTGGCTGAAGGAGAAGTGGAAAAGAAAGAACATGATGTAAAGAAGGCGGCTACAGTGAAGATCTTCTTAAGTAAGCTTTTATACTTAGGCGAGCTTGTTGGATGATTAATTGCTTCAACTACGTTGTTTAAATATGACCAAACTTCTATAACTTTCAAACGAAGGTCATACATGCTAGAATGCAATGAAGTTCCGCCTCAAACTTGTTGGAAGCGGGTGTAAGTGCATCCCTAGCATGGAATGAAACTTCACCTGTAAAATTCATAATTATCCATGTCCCACCAATGAAAAAGTCTTTGCCAAACTATGATGCATGAATATTGCACTTTAAAACCGACGATGATGATTTAGTCCAACGAGTTTTCTTTCTCTTTGGACAAACATATACCCTCCTTAATATTGCAAAATGTCTCTTTGAAGATAGCTCAAAAATCGTATAGCTACGACCTTGTCACGGCCAGTTCGTGGCTAAAAGAAAATTGTCACGAAAAAACCACGGTTTGTGATTTATCCCATCCGTGGCTAATCCATGACAAGTCGTGACAAATAAGCCACAAATTAGTCACGGAAAAGATTCGTAGCTAATCCATGAAAAACACTTGCCACGATTTTGTTATGGTGCTTTTCGTAGCTTAACCGTATTGTCAAATCAGTCTACTCATGTCTGAAGATATTATTGAAAATAATCACGGTTTGCTTTCTGTGGAAGAATCTGTGGCTAATAAGTGGCTAATTATAGCCACGGATTCTGGTCCATGACTAATCTCTGACTATTTTAAAAACTTAAACCGACACATTTTTCTTTCTTTTGGTGCAGAACTGATAATATTGTTAGAAGAGAAGTGAGAGGCGAAAATGTTGAGTTGCCAACATGCACATGTGAAAAGTGTGAGTGTGCAGCAGCTGGTTTGTGGGAAAAATTATAGCAACGAAGTAGAGTTATCAAGTTTCTGATGGGACTCAATGAGTCATTTGAATCTACAAGAAGGCACATTCTCATGTTTAAGCATATACCATCCATTGATGAGGTTGACAATATGGTGGCTCAAGATGAAAGGCAAAGAACAATAGTGTCATCAACCAAAGTAGACAATGTTGTTTTTCACACCTCAAGTACCACATATTCAGATAATACAACTTTTGTAGCAGCTATTCAGCAAGGTTATAAACCCAAGCCGCGTCCAGTTTGAAACAACTCCTACTGCTGCTATTGAAGAAATATATCTCTTCTCTCTTACAAAGTTGTTAGATTTTCTGAACCATACTTATATCCAAATTCATGATATATTGATCACATACTATTGATTAGTCTAGCTCTAGTAGCATATGTAGATTCAAAATTGAAACTGACAAAATCATATTTTCGTTCAATTAAGTTACACGGGAGACTTGTATCTTAGCTATTTTATCAATCGAATGAGAAATGATAAGAAATTTTAATTATGAAAGTTTGGTGAACAAGGAAAAAAATGTTATGTTTTAGAATTATAATTTGGTTTTGTATTTTTTTATTATAACATTTATTGAAATAGACATTATTATAAATTGGGGCATTAGATTTTTAATTGCTTCTGTAAGTTATTAATGGTGGCACAGCTCTGTTTGTGATGTATGTTACTTTTACTGCGTTTGTATCACCAAAATCATCTTCTACAAATGGATCTCAAAATTCTTGCTCATAACTCCAAATAATTTATATCCACATCTTCTTCATCAACAAATTCAACAATGAAAAAAAAATCTAACAACGTCCTCATTTTCTTACTAATTTTGACACTAGTATTTACTATTTTTGCTTCCATTTTCTCATGTTCAATCAATAACTCATCATCATGAATAATAACAATTGATCTTTTGATCTTGCCAAAACACATAATGTGTTCTCAAATAAAACATGCTAGATACAACTTATCCAATATATAAAATCACATCATGCTAAACATTTTATATGCATTTGTGTATTAAATATGCATGCAGGACCGACTCTGGAATTATGGGGCTTGAAACAAAAAAACAAAAAGCTGATATTTCACGTATTTATTATTTAGGTTAATATTATTTTTCTATAAAAGCTTTGTAAAAATAAAATAAAAAATGGGGATGAGACCAATGCACATGCTTTAATTTAGTGAATAATAGTATAACTATTTTTTTGTCACCATTTGGGATACAACAGGCCGGCCGAATAGCCAGTTCCTGCATAATTACAGGCAATTCCTACACTATCGTAGGCACAGGGACTCGATTTCGGGTGGGGTGGTGTTACCTGCCTCATGTGGACTTATGAATGCCACTGGGCCAAATAATCATAATAGTGCAAATATTAAGATTAGATAGATAATCATTTGTAAAAAAGTATTTATAATTTCTTTATTTTATTTTGTAACCATACATTTAAGTATAAATCCAAGTGAAAAGACAGAAACAACATTACTATAAACCATTAGTCTACAAACATGGTCATATTATTTAACTTTACTGATAATATTTTATTGTAATGTAATTATGTTTTATTGTAAATGATTTGATAATAACTCTAAAAATCGCGATTAGGCCACACACCACAACATTCGCATTGATTAGGGTTTTTTGTTTGGTAAGGATAACATTCACCTAATCCTCCTTTAATGGTCTTTTGACATCGAGCTACACAATTACTGTGAACACAAAACCCATTTTTTGCATCAAAGGGAATTTTTCTACAAATTATTCTTTTTTTTTGTTTGTGTTGTGCATCTGCCATTACTCCTGCAATCATTATATTTAGAAAATTCAAATAAGTTCATGGATCAATTTACAAAAGAATTAAACGTATGTACATATAGAGCCAGTTTTAAGGCCAAACACATAAAACACGAACTTGCGGTCTATTTTTATTTTTAAAATTTAAGTTTAAAAACTAGCCCTGTTAAAAAAATTTAGCTTAAGAATCGGTCCATTTTTTATATTAAATTGTAGCATTTAAAATCTTAGGGTCGGTCTTGTGCACATACATACAAGTTTAGAAAAATAAATTATGTAAGTATTTTAGTAAAAAATAAAATAAAATTTAAACTAAAAAAAAATTGTATAAGTAACTAAAATATCATACAAATTTACACTAAAATTACATTTTTGTTCATCAGTAATTATGGGAAAAAAATATTAGGTAAAACACACTTTCTTCATGGACAAAGAAAAAAAATAATGATAAAATACTATATACGTTTATAAATTCCAAATTTTATTAAAAGTATCTACTAGATCTTTTGGATAGATTTCTTAGGTCCATCACAATACATTTGAGACTCAATTTACCAAATCTGATACAAATTTGACATAAATTAAAAATTATAAAATATAATAAACTGGACAATATAATACTAATAACATAATACTAAAATTCCAATTTCTCAAAGAATAATTATATACACCATCTATTTCAATTTATTTAAAGTTTAAGGTTTTTTCCACACATTAATAAAACACAATACATCATATAATTTATCTCTTTTCCATAAATATGATATTAAATATAGTTAATCTAACCAATCAAAAATCACTATGTGGAATATGAATGGTTTATGGCTTTATACTTTTGCGTAGAAATGTAAAAACATCACTTAATATGACACAAAATTTTTCTAAAACTAATTAATATGAAACGAAGGTAGTAGTAGAGTATTTTGGTAAATTGAGTACTTCTTATTCTATATTTTGGAAAATAGATGTTTTTGCTTTTTATTTAAAAAATAGGTTTTTTATTCATTCACAAAAATCATTAATCATCACACAAACTATTCATCATTACCGGAACAAAAAATACTTAAATAGAAAGATTTTTATAATATACATTTTAGCAAATTATAAAACGTTTAAATATCATATTAACCAATATTCTATGTATAGTATATAGTAAGATTGTAATAAGTTAAATATACAAACCTAGCAGAAGAATGATGAGGATAGTAAGAGAGGTAAGCGAAATTTTAAATTGTTTCTTCATCCTAGATGATAAAAAAAAATTATTGATTTTTGTTTTATTTTTTTTCTTTGTAATTAGGAGAGTATACCACACTCATATATATAGTAAAAGTAGTTTGACATACAAAAATCTAATTTAGGCTTGAATTCCTTTTAAAGTGGATCTTGACTCCACAATTTAAGGTCTTTTTTATCTAAATAGATGATGGAATAAGTGTCATTTTATAAATATAATTTTAAATTATAATAACACAAAATCTATATTATGAAACATATTTTAATTATGACTATGACTTTTTGTAAACATAAATAAATATATAAATATTGAATGAAAATTTAAAATAATATATTTTTATAATTATATTTTATAGTAAAACATATTATTTTTTAAAATATGATTATATATGTAAACAAATTGAGTGTATGAATTTTATTTCTTTTTCTAGAATGGTTTTATATACATAAAGGTTAAAAAGGATTATATAATAAATAATGGTTTTATAGCCAACTAACAAAAAAAAAATATATATATTGACAAGATTGTTTGTTACAATCCCTAGTTTGACAATTGAGTATGTATTAACATTCCGTATAACCTATAAAAGTTAATATTCGATAAATTAATATTTTATAAATTAAAACTTTGATAATCAATATATTTTTTCGTTGCTTTTTTTTAACACACATATTTCATTAATTGTGAAATTTTAAAACATACTTAGAATGTAACAAATATTATTATATAAACCATAACACGTTTAACGTGAGCGCAACACATAAAAAAAATTATAATTTATGAGATCATGACATGTGTCATTGTTAATTAATATTATGACATATGTCAACGTAGTATTTTAAACTAATGAAAACTTTCTTATTGTTAGTTTATTACTCTTTTTTACATAATATAATAATAAAAAGGAAATATTTATTGCTCTTTTGAATGGAATCTACATAATAACAAAAAAATATTGATTTTATAAATTAACATAAATTATAAAATTATAATAACAAAAATATATAACATATAAAAGATTAATAGTATAAATTTGAAGAGCAAAAAATATATGTAAAACCACAACATATGTTGATATTAGTTTTAATGATTTTGTAGAAAAACAACTAGAAATCAAAATAATTAACAGTAACTAAATTTTGATTTTAGCGTCGATTAAAATATATCTGGGTGGATGAAAATTCTGGGTGGATGAAAATTCTGATGGATGGGAATTATGGATGGATAGCTTCTTTTCTTTGATTCTTTATCTTCTATTTCATTGATCTTTATAGAGACTCATTTCTTCTTATTTCAATACACAAGACTATATGATTAAAATCTCTGATCATAATGAGACTTCTTCTAAATCTCTTGAGAGTTCATGACACTTAAATCTTCTTATCATCTGAATACTCACCATGAACTGTGGATTAACACAAAAACAAAAAAGACCATATATGTATTCAATAAAATGCTGGTTTATAGATAGTAATAATTTGAAAGAATCATACCTTTGATGGATATTTTGAATTGCTTCAATAGAGAGAAAACCAGAGTTAGGGAAAGCTTGAGGTCATCTACTCTTTACAAACTCCATAGCTTTAGAGAAAGCAATGCCATGCTTTTTCATCAGATAAGCAACCACTATAGTCACACTTCAAAAAAACAACTCAAAACCAATCAAAGTTTTGTAAGCATAGATGACAATGATTATCGACGTTTATCACAAGAGGACCATCGAAATTCACTCTATTTTAATTGACGATAACTGAGATTCCAATCCAGTGGCGAAACTCACAGTTGTGAACCATTTATAACCAGAACTAGAAGATTCTATAAAGTAAAGTATATAATAGAAAGCCAATTAACAGAAAATATTGTATAGGCATGATTTGTTTGCTAAAATCGCTTGTCGACATTTGAGTATGTATTAACATTCCGTATAACCTATAATAATTAATATTTTGATAATTAATACATTTTTTGTTTATAAATTAATGTTTTATAAATTAATATTTCTGTAAATTAATAAAATATTATAATTTCAACACTATTAATTTATAGTAGTTTGACTAAATGTGAAATTGAAGAAATAAAGTGTGTGCCACTTGGTCACAAATTCAAAATTTTTACATGGAAAATATATAGTATAGTTTTATGATATTCTTATATTAGCATGGTCTCCATGAAAACTTATATATACACATATACTATGTGAGTGCCTGCAAATTAATGACGAACGTGAAACTGTCAGTTTTTTCGTCACTATTACTGATAGATTTAATTTTGTCAGTAATATTTATCAAAAAATTTCTTGTACTTTTTTGTAGTGCGAGGAGAAATTGCATATATTGATAATACATAGCAAGATTAATAACAACTAAAGATGTGATGAAGAGTAAGGCTATTTAGATGCTTTTTATTGTTATCTTGTAACTCATACTAATAGTTTTTTGCAATTCCCATATCGAAAAGAATAGAAGTGATAAAGTAGTTACAATTACTTGAGTATATCCAATGGTGGTGGCAGTATTTATCTTTTTGTTTCCTGTTTTGAAATTGTATACACATATATATACTTATTTACTTGCAAAGTTTTAAAATTTAAAGTAATTATGTGTGCTTGTGGTTATGTTCATATATTAAGTAGAGAGGAGTCCTCAATGGTTTGAGACTTTGAGACATGTAAGAGTTTCTTTGAAACCACTCCTATTGCTACAATTGAAGAAATCTTTCTCTTCTCTCTTGCAAAGTTGTTAGAAATCTAAAGCAAATTTCTATCCAAATTCATGAAATGTTTATCACATACTATTAATTAGTGTAGATCTGGTAGCATATGCAGATTCAAAACTAGAACTGACAAAATCATATTTTCGTTCAATTAAGTTACACGAGAGATTTCTGTCTTAGGTATTTTATCAATCGAATGAGAAATGATAAGAATTTTAATTATGAAAGTTTGGCGAACAAGGAAAAATATTATGTTTTAGAATTATAATTTGGTTTTTTGTTTTTTTGTTTTTTTTTTTTGCTATGTGATTATAACGTTTATTGATATAATCATTATTGTAAATTGGGACATTAGATATTTAATTGCTTTTGTAAGTTATTAATGGTGGCACGACTCTGTTTGGGCTGATGTCATATTTTCTTACTAATGTTGACACTAGTATATACTATTATTGCTTTCACTTTCTCATGTTCAATCAATAACCCATCATCATGAATAATAACAATTGATCTTTTGATCTTGCCAAAACACATAATCAGTTCTCAAACCAAACATGCTAGATACAATTTATCCAATATATAAACTCACCATCATGCTAAACATTTTATATATATTTGTGTATTGAATATGCACGCAAGATTGATCCTGGAATTATGGGGGTTTAAGACGAAAAATGGTTGATATTTCATGTATTTCTTATTTGGGTTAATATTATTTTTTATTAAAAGATTTCAGTGTCTATAAAACCAAAAAAAAAACTATGTAAAAATAAAATAAAAAATTGGGGGATGAGACCATTGCACACGCTTTAATTTAGTGAATAATAGTACAAATATTAAGATTAGATAGATAATCATTTGTAAAAACTATTTATAACTTCTTTATTTTATTTTGTAACCATACCTTTAAGTATAAATCCAAGTGAAAACACATAGACAACCATTAGTCTACCAACAATGGTCATATTATTTAACTTTAGTAATGTAATTATGCTTTATTGTAAATGATTTGGTAAAACTCTAAAAATCGCGATTAGGCCACACACCACAACATTCACATTTCGTAGGGTTTTTTGTTTGGTAAGGATGACACTCACCTAATCCTCCTTTAATGGTCTTTTGACATCGAGCTACACAATTACTATGAACACAAAACCCATTTTTTGCATCAAATGGAATTTTTCTACAAATTGTTCTTCTTTTATGTTTATGTTGTGCATCTGCCATCACTCCTGCAATCATTATATTTAGAAAATTCAAATAAGTTAATGGATCAATTTACAAAAGAATTAAACGTATGCACATACAGAACCGGTTTTAAGGTCAAACACATCAAACACGAGCTTGCAGCCTATTTTTATTTTCAAAATTTAAGTTTAAGAATCGGTCCTGTTAAAATTTTTAGCTTAAGAATCGGCCCATTTTTTATATTAGATTGTAGCCTTTAAAATTTTAGGACCGGTCCTGTGGACATACATACAAGTTTAGAAAAATAAATTATGTAAGTATTTTAGTAAAAATAAAATAAAATTTAAACTAAAACAAAATTGTATAACTAACTAAAATATCATACAAAATTACATTAAAGTTACATTTTTGTTCATCAATAATTATGAAAAAATAAATTAGGTAAAACACACTTTCTTCACGGACAAAGAAAAAAAATAATGATAAAATACTATTTACGTTTATAAATTGAGTATATATTTCTAAATTTTATTAAAAGTAACTACTAGATCTTTTGGATAGATTTCTTAGGTCCATCACAATACATTTGAGAAATAAACAAAAAAAAATACATTTAAGACTCAATTTACCAAATCTGATACAAATTTGACATAAATTAAAAATTGTAAAATATAATAAACTGGACAATATAATATTAATAATATGATACTAAAATCCCAATTTCTCAAAGGATAATGATATACTCCATCTATTTCAATTTATTTGAATTTTAAGGTTTTTGTCCATAGATTAATAAAACACAATACATCATTTAATTTATCTCTTTTCCATAAATATAACATTAAATATAGTTAATATAATCAATCAAAAATCACTATGTGGAATATAAATGGTTTGTGGCTTTAAACTTTTACATAGAAATGTAAAAACGGGAACAAAATTTTCCTAAAACTAATTAATATGAAACGGAGGTAGTAGTAGAGTATTTTGGTAAATTGAGTACTTCTTATTTTATATTTTGGAAAATAGATGTTTTTGCTTTTTATTTGAAAGATAGGTTTTTTATTCATTCACAGAAATCATTCGTCGTCACACAAATAATTCATCATTCCCGGAACAAAAAATACTTAAATAGAAAAACTTTTATAATATACATTTTAACAAATTATAAAACGTTTAAATACCCTATTAATCAATTTTCTCTGTATAGTATATAGTAAGATTGTAATAAGTTAAATATACAAACCTAGCACCAGAATGATGAAGATAGTAAGAGAGGTAAGCGAAATTTTAAATTGTTTCTTCATCCTAGATGATAAAAAAAAAAAATTATTGATTTTTATTTTATTTTTTCTTTGTAATTAGGAGAGTATACCATATATATATATATATATATATATATATATATATATAGTATATGTATATAAATAGTAAAATTAGTTTGACATACAAAAATCTAATTTAGGCTTTATACCTTTTAAAGTGGATCTTGACTCCACAATTTAAGGTTTCTTTTTATCTAACTAGATGATATTTCACGCTATACTTGGAATAAATGTTATTTTATAAATATAATTTAAAATTATAATAACGCAAAAATTATATTATAAAATATATTTTAATTATGGCTATGATTTTTTTAACATAAATAAATATATAAATACTGAATGAAAATTTAAAATAATATATTTTTATAATTATATATTACAATAAAATATATTATTTTTTAAAGTATGATTATATATGTAATGAATCGAGTGTATGAATTTTATTTCTTTTTCGAGAATGGTTTTATATACATAAAGGTTAAAAAAGGATTATATAATAGATAATAGTTTTATAGCAAATTAACCAAAAAAATTATATTGACAAGATTTGTTTGTTACAATCCCTAGTTTGACAATTGGGTACTACCTCCGTTTTTAAATGATTGACGTTTTAGTTATCATTTTTCGTTTCAAAAAGAATGTTGTTTTAGGTGTTTAATGTAAATATTGAATGAATTTGACTTTCCTGACCAATTGAATAATTACAGTACTTTTTCTATTGGTTGATGCAGAAAATTTAATGTTACTTTTATAGAAAACATAAATTTTTTAATATGTGTGAAAAAGCTAAAAAGACAATATATATAAAAAACGGAAGAATTATGTATTAACATTCCGTATAACCTAGAAAAGTTAATATTCGATAAATTAATATTTCATAATATTTCATAAATTAATATTTCATAATCAGTATATTTTTTCGTTTCTAAATACATTTAGTATACTTTTTAAATATTTAGATACTAGCGTGGTTTCGACAAAAACTTATATATATACACATCAATAATTACTATAATTTTGTTTCTAAAAACAAGCAGCAATTGAAAAGATATATAAAAAAAATCTAGTGGTTATCATATCTACTATATCTACTGCATTTTCAGAATATTAAGATTCAAATTTTGTTCTTCTTTTACTCAATAAACTGAAAAATATCACAATGATAATACAACAAGAGAAATACTACACTTTATTAGGAGAGATATGTTTCGTCTTGAATGCGTGATTAGAGCCAGATCGGTCCTCCTAAAACTAGATAGGATTGAACATACCATATCCGGAGACGTATTTGGCAATAGTTCTACCTATGATGGAGTTGGCTGAAGGAAAAACAGAGAAAAAGAAACATGATGTAAAAGAGGCAGATACGGTGAAGATCTTCTGAAATAAGCTCTAAATAGGGGTGTTCAATGTGGATAAACCGAACCGATCCGAACCGAATTATGATATATGGTACGGTTTTGGATNCCATGGATATGGATATGGTATGGATATTAACCGAGAAAACCGATTAAACCGATAAAAACCGATATTTTAATTTAAATAATATAATATATATCATATATTATGTATAGATTTACAATATATTATAAAAAACCAATGTTCCTATAAGAAAAAGAGACAAGAGCTATGATGATTGACATT
>OVBE01004871.1:0-22897 GCA_900406425.1 Iberis pinnata | reverse complement strand
TACCTTCTGGAAACATCAACTCAATCATCATCCAGCTTTTCAAATGTTTTCACAAATATTGTTTGCAATGTTTCTTTCAATAATGTTTCTCTTTGGCATAATAGACTTGGCTACCCCTCTTTTTCAAAAATCCAGATTCTTGCTAAAGATCTTTCTATTACTGATTTCAAAAGTACAAATCACTCTCATTGTAAAATCTGTCATTTGGCAAAACAAAAAAAAAAAACTTTATTTTTCAGCTTTAAATAACATGGCTTATAAGCCTTTTGATCTTGTATATATCGATATTTGGGGTCCTTTCTCGGTTGTTTCTCATGATGGTTTTCAATGTTTTTTAACAGTTGTGGATGATTGCACAAGAGTTACTTGGATTTATCTTTTAAAGTCAAAAAGTGATGTTCTTAAATTTTTTCCAGATTTTGTTACTTACATAGAGACTCAATTCAACACTAAAATCAAAGCCATTAGATTAGATAATGCTCCTGAGCTTAAGTTTACTTCTTTAACTGATTCTAAGGGCATTTCCCACTTCTTTTCTTGTGTTAATACCCCCCAACAAAACTCAGTTATTGAAAGGAAGCACCAGCACATTTTAAATGTTGCTAGGTCCCTTTTATTTTAATCTAATATGCCTATACCTTATTGGAGTGAGTGTAATAGAACAACTGTTTATCTTATTAATAGAACACCTTCACCTTTTTTACACAACAAAACTCCTTTTGAACTCCTCACTAACAACAAACCAGCCTATTCTCATTTAAAATCTTTTGGCTGTCTTTGTTATGCGTCTACTTTACCTAAAGATAGACACAACTTTAGTGCCAGGGAAAATTCATGTGTCTTCATTGGATATCAATCTGGATATAAAGGTTACAAAGTGCTTAATTTAGAGAACAACATAATCTCTATAACAAGGAATGTCCAATTTCATGAAGATATATTTCATTTTCGTGACATTCCCAATTCTTCTCCTTCCTTAGATGTTTTCTGTCAATCTGTTTTACCATTACCAATACCTGATATCCTCTTAGACCTCTACCAGATCCAGTCACTCCTCATTTTTTCCCTCCTATTCATTCTCCTACTCCAAATACTTTTCCTCTGCCTAATTATGTTCCTTCTAATACTTCACTTCCTTTAGATAACACTCTTGTTCCTACTACCAATACAACCTCTTTACCTATTCCACCTGTTTTGAGTAATGTTCAACCAATTTCAGTTACATCTTCAATGGTAAACACAGGTCGACCACGCAGAAACACTAAGCTCCCTTCATATCTAGCTGATTATCAGTGTAATCACATTAATCACAACATCATTTCCCCGAAACCAAGGACATCTCATTATCTTGTTTCTTCTGTTCTTACTTATTCTGCCTTATCCCCACATCACCAATCTTTTATCCTCAATATTACATCTGAGTCTGAAACCCAAGACTTTTAAACAAGCTATCAAATCAGATCAATGGATATAGGCTATGAATCAGGAACTTGAGTAGTTTCACAAAACTAATACTTGGTCAATTGTGTCTCTTCCTGATGGGAAAGTACCAGTTGGTTGTAGATGGATTTATAAAATAAAATATAAGACAAATGGGACATTAGACAGATATAAAGCCAGACTGGTTGCTAAAGGTTTCACACAACAAGAAGGAGTAGATTATGTTGATACCTTTTTACCAGTGGCAAAGCTAGTTACTGTTATGTTATTCTTAAGTTTGGCAGCAATTCAAGGATGGTTTCTCAGAAAAATGGATGTCACCAATGCTTTTTTGCATGGTGATCTTGAAGAGGAAATATATATGACTCTGCCACCTGGTTATACATCTCCTAAGGGTGTTACTTTACCACCTAATGTTGTATGTAAACTACAGAAATCAATCTATGGTTTAAAACAAGCTTCTAGACAGTGGAATAAGAAGTTTTCACAAGTGCTGATTAAGGATGGTTTTCAACAATCTGAAATTGAACATACACTGTTTACTAAATCAACAAAACAGGCGTTTGTTGCAGTTTTAGTATATGTTGATGATATACTAATTGCCAGCAACAATGAAGATGCAATTGAAAATCTGCAACAAGTCTTCAACTCTGCTTTTCAGATCAAAAATCTTGGTGTTCCTAAATACTTCCTAGGCCTAGATATTTCTCGCAACAAAACAAGCATATCGATTTGTCAAAGATAGTATGCATTAGACATCTTGGAAGAAACTGGTTTTCTTGAATCTAAACCTATGGCTACACCTCTGGATCCAAACCATCATTTGAGCCAAGACAGTGGTGAACCATTATCAGATCCAACTTCATACAGAGCTATAATTGGGAAGCTTCTTTACCTCACCATAACACGTCCAAACATTACTTATTCAGTTCATAAACTGAGTCAGTACATATCTGCTCCAAGAGATGCTCATTTAAAAGTAGCTCACAGAATTATGAGGTACATCAAAGGTGATCCTGGCAAGGGTCTCTTCTACTCTGCATCTTAAAAATAAAGCTCAATGCTTTTTCTGATTTAGACTGGGCTACATGTCCAGACACTCGCAGATCTGCTACAGGTTTCTGCATTTTCCTTGGAGATTCTCTGATTTCTTGGAAATCGCGGAAACAAAAGACTGTTTCTTGCAGTAGTGCAGAAGCAGAATACAGGGCATTGTGTGATACAACAAAAAGAGTTAATCATGATAACAAATTTGTTAACAGATTTTCATCTGAAACCAGTAGGTCTTGCCTATCTCTATTGTGACAACACTACAGCAATTCATATTGCTTCAAACTCTGTCTTTCACGAGCGCACAAAGCACATTGAATTGGATTGCCATGTGGTTCGGGGCAAGTACAGAGAAGGTTTCTTACAACTGCTTTATGTCAACACTCACTTAAAACTCGCAGATATGCTAACTAAGTCATTACAGCCAGGCACATTCAAGACTCTTCTTCATCATTTCAAGTTTTCAAGCCTTTATTTTCCTTCTTGAAGATTTCAGCTTGAGGGAGGGGTATTAGACTTAGAGTATATTGTAATTAGTGAGCTGATTAGTGAGCTTAAGTGTGATTAGTTAGCTATTAGTTAATAAACCGTTAGTTAGTTACTTTGACTTTTGAATATAAGAATTGTACAGTTTACAGAGTTGACTAAGATGAATAAATTTTTTTCTCTCTTCTCTTCATCTTCAATAAAGCTCTCTATATTTTATCAATCTAGTTTGACATTTCCATCCTACTTATAAGAAAATATCTAAACTTGGGAAGAAGATTCTAAGAGCAAGAAGAGGCGGAAGAAGTTGTAGAATCTATCGGCCTGACTAATAACGTCTTCACATATATAGTTGATTGCATTATGCAAATCATCCAAAACAATGAGGGGTTTGAAAGATTCGATATTGTTTAAACTCAAAATCTTAAATATACAAAGAGGAGGTCTTTAAGTATTTATATCTGGGAAATTCCAAACCTATACAACATAACATTAGACCCATAACATATAAGTCCATATATCTTAATACCCCCACTCAAGTTGGAGAATGAAGATCTTAAATGCCCAACTTGGACAGGAGTAGTTGAAATGGTTGTCCACCAAGCGCGTTAGTGAATATATCTGCCAACTAATACTTTGTAGAGTCATGCTTTGTCTGAACAATCCCAAGCTTAATATAATCACAGATGAAATGACAATCCACTTCTACATGCTTGGTTTTTTCATGAAACACATGATTAGCTGCAATATGAAGTGCTGACTGACTATCATAATACATATCCATCGGATCCAAATGTACAATATCCATAGAAGACAACACACTCTTTATCCATTTCAGCTCTTTCAACGCAGCAACCGTAGCTCGATATTCTGCTTCAAAGGAAGAACAATAAACTACATCTTGTTTCTTTTATTACCAAGATACTGGAGAATCTCCAAGTTGAACTAACCATCCATTCAATGATATTCGTGTAAGAGGACAACCTGCCCAATCTGAATCACACCAAGCTGTCAAATGAAAATTATTCCTAACCATGCCTTCCAAATATTGAAAAACTCTCAAAGCAGCAGTCCAATGATCTTCTCTTGTCTTTTGCATAAACTAAGACAAGATATGTACTGAATAAGAAAAATCTAGTCTAGTAGTAGAGATGTAAATCAACCGGCCAACAAGTCGCCTATACTCATCCGGATGAAGAAGCTCTTTCTCGATAGATTTTGTAACTGATGATTTAGCTCCATTGGGAAATCAACGGGCTTATCGCCAAACATCCCAACATAAACAATAAAATCAAGAACTTATGTTCTCTATGATAGTTAAATACCTTCCTTGCTTCATGCAACCTCTAGTCCGAGAAAATACTTAAGCTTTCCCAATTCCTTCATATGAAAGCAACAACTCAAGTAAGTCTTGAACTTCCGAACTTCAACAGGAGAGTTCCCTGTAACCACAAGATCATCCACATACACTAGAACATTCAATTGTATAGAATCATTGACCAGTGAGAACAAAGAATAATCAGATTTGTTCTGGAAGAAGTCGTAACTCACAAGCGCATCTGAGAGTTTGGCAAACCAACAACATGGAGACTGTTTCAAACCATATAATGATTTTTGCAAACGACATACCATACCTTTTGTAGAAGCATTGAAGATGTGAGGAAGAGTCATAAAAACTTCTTCTTCTAAGGCACCATAGAGGAATGCATTATGCACATCCAAGATTTGATGTTCCCCAATTCTTTCCAACAACCACTTTGAAAACTAACTGAACAGTGCTCATCTTCACAGCGGGAGAAAATGTGTTAGAATAATTAATTCCTTATATTTGGTAATTACCTAAGGCTACAAAGTGTGCCTTATATCTCTCAATCGACCAAGTTTTATTTTGTTATAAGGATTCCGCATCTAATTGCATTGCATATCTGAACTTTGGACACTTCATTGCCTCATTGAATGATCGTGGCACAACTCTTGCAGTTATCTAAGACTAAAGTCATAGGAGAATATATATATATATATATATATATTGAGTCTAGGGGAAGGACATACCAACATACAAATAAAGAAAAGCAAGGGAAATGAAGGTCTAAAAGTAAAGGAAAGAAGAAAGGAAACACATATGAAACGAGACATGATGTGTTATCAACAGTTAAGAAGGATATTGGAAGCGAGAATGTCCTGAGAGAAAACAAAACAAGCCGTGAATATTTGCTAACACAGTAGCAGAAACGAAACACATATAGTACTAACGGTTAGTATTCTTGATACAATATCCATAAAGTACTCATGGATTCTGGATTCTGGTTGTAGGTTTCATACTACACCAGACAAAAAAGTCTTATTTAACTTCAAAGAATTTGATGGTGGAGAGGTTTTGATGGCTAATAACACTCATGGTAGCATCCGGAAAGGGAAAAATTGGAATTCAGAATCATAAACCTGTGGAAAACTAAAAGATCAGAAAAGTAATTCAAAAGGGCTATATTAGAAACATTTGATAAAGAACAAATACTTTCTGTATCAAAGAGAAAAATCGGTCATAGATCTTTGCCACAAGGAGTCAAATGGTCAATGGAAAAGCAACATAAACTCAAAAGGAGAAAGAACATTCACCGAGACTCAGAAAAAGCTTCGGGAAAGCTTCAAGCACTGAGTCTCAAAATCAACTTAAGGAGAAGCTGAGACGAACGCCAAGATCAAAAGTAGCTTCACGAAAAGATACAACTGCGACAAAGATTTTAGAATTGAATATAAAAAAGAACATGCGACTTAAGCTCAAAGGAAGGGAGGTTAAAGATTTTCAAGAAAACAAAGATACATAACATTACCTTAAAAGAATATTCACGATTGTCGGAAAATAAACCAAGGCGGTGAGATGTTGTCGAAGTCAGAAAAATCGCGACAAGGCTGAGAGAACGAGTGGTCGGCGGCGCAGAGAGAAGGGAGAAAATTAAGCCAAAGATTTATGGTTTGTTGACTTAAACATGCATATCGGCCAAATGAGATATGGGCCGAATTTAGTTAAAAATTCAGTTGGTCTTTTGACAAAAAGGTGTGTGGGCTTCATAAGGAGATGGACCGAATTCAGAGAAATTTGGTTGGGGCTGGTTTAGTGGATCAAAAGAAAATTTAGGATGAGCTAAGGAAATAGCTTATGTGTTCAAAATCGAATTTGGATAAGGTGATTATAGTCAAAGGTGGAGTTTGTGGATAATAATGAACTTTAATAAATCCAAATAAAATAAGGATACAAACGATAAGGAAACTGAAAAGGAAAATATAAGATTAAACATAATCTTATATGGATTTTAAATATAAATAGATTTAGTAATCCTAAATCATACTAGGAATAGGAATATCGTTGAGACATAAATAAACTTGGGTGAACTCTTAAATTCACCACACCATTTAAGACCAATCAAAGTCATGATTAGGATTAATAACAAAAGGAAACATTAAATTATAAAGAAAAACAAAATTGCTATAAAAAAATTCAACGTTGATTTTTTTTAAAATTATTTTCTTTTTCTCTTTAAAAAATAGCTATATAAAAGGAAAGATTTAAATATAAAGAGAAAAAGTAACTATAAAAAATGAAAACAGAAGTTAACAGCAAAAAAGAAAAAAAACAAAAAAATGCAATAAAAATAAACATTAATATTTTTTTTTAAATAGCTATAAAAAAAACCAATCATTTAGGACCAATAAAAATGATGACTAGGATTAGAAAAAAAAAACATTAAAATATAAAGAGAAAACAAAAATTGCTATTCAAAATTTCAACGTTGATTTTTTATTATTATTATTTTCTCTTTAAAATAAAATAGCTATAAAAAGGAAACATTAAAATATAAAGAAAAAAATAGCTATAAAAAATGAAAGAAAAGAAGTTAACAGCAAAAAAAGAAAAAAAAAAAAGAAAAAGAAAAAATGCAATAAAAATAAACTTTAATATTTTTTTAAAAAATAGCTATAAAAAAAAACCAACGCCACAAACATGGGAAAAAAGAAAAATAAAAGTAAAAAAACAACTAATATAAATTTATTTGAAAATTTTAATCTTTTCAAAAGCAATAATAAGTAAGAAACAATAATATGCTAGAAAACCGGAAGTAAGAAAACAAAACATGTCTTCTTCCATATTTAAAATTACAGAGTTATAATGATCCACCATAACTCTTGTCGAATCCCTACAAACTATAAAATATAAAATAATTAAAACATAACGTATAACTCAAATAGTATAGATAATTGATTATTTACATGGAGCAGTTGTGAAAAAGAAGGTTCATCATGTAAAGTCGGATCAGTGGCAACAATAGGTAACTCGGTATCAAAAGGAAGAACTGAGTCCTGAAAAATATACATATTCATTAAATCCCAAAATTCGATGAAAATTGAAAAACAAAAAAAGCTATGTATCAAATACCTGAAATGACAACTTCTTCTTTGTTACAGCATTACTCGATGACGTTTTTTTCGTTTCAAGCACACTTAAATATCGACCGTCCATTAGTTGTCGCTGAATGATAACAAGATATGTTTCGCGCTTTAGCCTCTTTACTCAATCGATTCATAATGTAGGTACCTGGAATTCTTCTAACATCCTTCTTGGCCAACACTTTTAACGCATGACGACATAAGATTCCAGCAAAAGAAAACTTCATACAACTACAATGTATTGTTTCTTCTGCAGCAACATAGTCAACCAAATGATTCGGCTCAAAAGTCACAACCTTATATCTTTCGTTACTCTGAAGATAGCAAGACATACGAGCTTTACAACCACACCTTGTGATTGGTCGTGAATATGAAGTCTTGACCTTAGACTCCTATCTAAACCCCTCTTTTGAGCATACATAAACCATCCTTATTAGCTTCTGGTTTCTTCTCGAAGTTCGTTGTCTCCTTACGTTAAAACCATGATTGCCTCCATACTTTCTATAAGCTTTATATGCAGACTCATCATAACTAAACTCCTTTCCAAAACATATTTTATTGTTGGCTCTTGTGTCCTTTTCTTCACCGAAATCACTGATTGCATTATCATCATCATCGCTGAATGAAACATCTTCATCATTGAGTGTACCTTTTTCTTCGGCTAAAAACTCATCCGAAATTTGACTTAACAAACTGGTTTCACATGATACTTGCAAATTAGATTCATCTTGACTAACGGGAGCAGTTTTTTGATCACTTAAGTGACTACTCTCCATTGTACCTATATAGATTAATATAAATACCATATCAAAAATTTCCCTAGAAAACATAGAACAATTAAACCTTATTTTAAAGAGGATAAGAAAGAGTAATGTCACAAACCTTATTTTAATAAAGATTCTTAATTTATGTGTTTTGATGTGCATAATTTATATTTACAGAGTTCAAAGTAATAGAGTCTTTTTCTTCTTCTTCTTTTTTTTTTTTTTTTACTTTTTTCCTTTTTTTGGTGCTTGTTTTTAATTTTTTATATATTTATTTTTCATTTTTTCTTTCAATTTTTAACGTTTGATTTTTTTTTACTCTTTTCCTTTTTTGATGTTAAGGGTTGGTTGTCATTTTTTATAGCTATTTCCTTTTTCTCTTTAAATTTTAATATTTTCTTTTTTATTGATTTTTTTTTTGTCAACGTTGGTTTTTTTTTACTTTTTTTTTTTCCATTTCTTCCATTTTTTATTTTATTTTTTATAGCGTTGGTTTTTACTATTTAAGTAAACATTTTTTTTACTTTTATTTTGTTGGTTCATCGTTTCTTTTTTAATTTAAATATTAATGTTTATTTTTATTGCATTTTCTTTTTTTCTTTTTTTTGCTGTTAACTTCTTTTTTCATTTTTTCTCTTTATATTTTAATCTTTCCTTTTTTATAGCTATTTTAAAAAAGAAAAAAAGAAAAATCAATGTTGAATTTTTTTATAGCAATTTTGTTTTTTCTTTATAATTTAATGTTTCCTTTTTTACTAATCATAATCATCACTTTGATTGATCTTAAATGATGTGGTGAATTTAAGAGTTTACCATAAGGGGTGAACCCAAGTTTTGTTCATACATCTCATTCTCTGCAGTTTTAGAAATCTGAAAATTCTTTAACAACTAAAGGGAATAAGAGGTAAAGGAGTTCTTAAGGGTTTTAAGATAAATACATCTTTATTTTGAAATACTCTTTTTATAGTTTTTATTAAAGTTGTTATTGATCTTTAATCCTATTATATCAATGAAGATAAACTTTTTTCATAAGTGAGCAGTCCGATCGCTGCTAAGTTTTGGTTGACCGAAAAGCCTAACTGTGATAACAAAGGTCCTTGTGAACACTACACTTGGTCGCTGCTAAGTGAAATGATCCAAAACCAATTCATATGCATTGTAATGTTAAATTTGATGATGAAATTAATGTATTAAGTTAATGATCCATTTTCTATGTATTACATATATATACAAAAGTGTGATCGTATATATGTAGTCGAGATGTACCAATTAATGTTTGTATTTTAATATTTTGTCTTAAACTGATTTGTGTGGCTTCTTAATCAATACAGGAAAATTCATTTACATTATTTGTAAGCTAATATATAAGAATTAATAAATGCACTTATATATATATATGTGC
The DNA here is from genome assembly GCA_900406425.1 of Iberis pinnata. Classification (NCBI taxonomy): domain Eukaryota; kingdom Viridiplantae; phylum Streptophyta; class Magnoliopsida; order Brassicales; family Brassicaceae; genus Iberis; species Iberis pinnata. The sequence continues at coordinate 13,312 of OVBE01004871.1, read as the reverse complement.
ATGTTAAGGCGAGGATTAACACGACCTATTACATCTTATATCGCACTACAATATTTTATAAATTTTGGTGAGTAAGTTGGCAAGAGATTCTGAGATCTCTTAGCGTTTAAAGCATTTTGTAATATTTCTATATAAAAAATTAAAAAATTATCAAGTTAAAATATTTATAAAATCATAATTTTTCAAATATTTAAAGAACATATGGTGGACAACTTTATGTTACAAGCATGCCTAACTATATATTTTCTCATGCAAAAGAATACTAAGAACCAACATAAGTATATATTAAATCTGGAGTTTGTTGCAAGAAGGATTTTTGCAAAATGTTTTTACAAATTTCATTTTTCAAAACTTAATGTCATAGATAAAGCGACCAAAATGAGGTTCTTTCACTAATCTGACTCTAGTAATAGTTTAGGAACAGAGTGAAAGTGATCAAGATATGTATTTGTTTAGCAAATTACCTGAATTTCAATAAAAAGTGAGAAATTAGTTCATCTTGAGACTTTGATAATGTGATAATAATGGATTTCTTAAAGTGGGTTAAGCTAATGAAGACAGTAAGTTACTGAAAAAGTATATCCTTGTTTGTTAATACGACAAACAAGGATGATATAATTTTTTTTCAAAAAGTCGAAAAAGAGAATTTCTCCGAAACTACAAACATAATATAAGAAAATAAGAAGTGTTTTTAGAATAAAATTAACGTGTCTTTCAATATATTAATTTACCTTTAAAATGTATTTTTTCTTTCACCTCAAATTTTACATCATTGGTTTTCGAGATGAAAAAGACTAATAACTAATATGTGAAGAAACATATGATGAAGCAACAAATTCTTAGGAGCTGATACTCGACGTGCTCAACACATTTATAACCATTTTCTGCCTCTCACCACGATAGTGAAGGAAAATATGTATCTGTTGGAAGCAAATTTCTATGAACTCCACATTTATCATATAAATCGCAAATGTTTGGAAGAGAATTGATATTGTACATGCTAGAGTTGATGTCATCGGATGTTGAAAATTTGCATTTAAATCCATTAGAGATAGACTTTTACTTATTAGAGATTTATATGTTAGATCTTTGTGAGAGGAACTGTATGTTTATAAATGTCATGCATCTACCAATGTCAAAGAAGTCTTAACATTTTTTAAAATTAAACATGGCATTCGGTTCAACCATTTTATTCATAGCCGCTGTCTAATTTTTCTTAGGAATTTATTTTCGAACAAACTTTCATGGCAACATATTTATTATCTTGTTTTTAAAACAATTTTTATAAACAAAACGATAAATATATTGTTATGTACGTTAGTTAGTAAAGAAAAACATAAGCAATCATCACACAACGGTTATGACTTATGAATAAAATGTGGAACTGAATTCAAGTTTGCTTCACACAGATAGAAATTTCGGACCACCCATGTTATAAATTAGCTAGTACTGAATTAAATTGTAAAATGTAGTATAAGCTTTTCAAAGGTGATCTAAATACCAAAATATTACAATAATATTTATATATACAAATCTAAAATTCTAAATTATAGCTATAACAATTTATTTAATGGTTTGTTAAGAAAACAATGTGACTTTATCAAAGTAAAAAAAAACATATATATAACTACATTAACAATTTCACACTATTGATCGATGTAGAGTTTAAAGAATATAGCATTTTTAAAAATATCTTAATGACTCTTTAATAGTACATTTTTTTATAGAGAATAAATAGATGGATAACTAAATAATATAAATCTGTGACCACATAATTTACCTTTAACTTAGTTAAAAAAATATGTGCCAATCATATTTTGGTGGAACATGAAACATTACATAAACCAACATAAGAATTCCTATTACGAAAATGTATGTTTCTAAACAAATATACAAGAAACCAAATAAATTTTAAGTATAATTACATACATAGAATTTAATATAAAAAATTTGCATAAAAGCCAAAAATATTTTAATATATATATTTACCTCCAAAATGTTGTCACACTCATCACGATTGAATATTTAATTGAAATCTTTTGTGCACCAAATTCACGAATTATGAGGAAAAAGTGTACGAAGGATTTAATTCTCTACCATAGATATAAATTTTTTATTTGACCATCTATCATAAAATAGTAGCAATAAATACTCTGTATTTTAACTCCAATCTTCCCATTTCGCTCTTCTCATCTCTCTCTCATTCTCTTTCTCTTTTTCGCAGATCTGAGAGTTAGAGGAGGGCCGACGGCGAGGAAAACTCCCCCTTCTGACCACAAAGCCCTTGCACTGCGCTCTTGGGGCTCCCGGTGAGAATCCAGCGCCGGTGTCCGGCGGCCAGCGCTTCAACCGCGGTTCTCTCCGGCGAGCCATCTTCCAAAAACCAAAGGTCAGGTTGTTTTTACCCTTCGGATGTAGTCTCTGGAAGACGAACCGGTCCAAAAACCGGTGATTTCGTGGCTTCGAGAACGGAGGACGGGAGTTCCTCCGGTGGTTGAGGACGGCGAGCTTCCGGCGAGATGGTTTCCACCTCCCCTGAGAATGGCGGCGACTCTCAAGATGTTACCGCTTGAGGACGGCGAGCTTCAACGGCGTCTTCGAACCGAACCGAAGGGAGTTCTGACCTGTCCTCCTCCCGGCAAAGTTTTTCCTCCTCCACCGGCGAAACCTCCCAAGGATCCAAGACAGAAATGTCTCCACCACCTACTCCTCCTCCAAGCTTCGGGTTTGATTCAATCTGGGTGACTGCGTATCGCCTCCACTCCGCCTCGTCGGTTGCCGGAGGTGCAGATCCGGCAGTATCCGCAGCTTCAGACATGGCGGCGCATATCTAGGGTTTTCCTAGATTTGCATGTGGTTTACTTAACCATGGTTAACCTTAAACTGCGGTTAAGTTTAGCTAGGTTTAACAAACCTAGGTTAGGTTAACTTATTGTGGGCTTAGGGTTTTTGTATTTTGGTTTGTTTGTGTTTGGATTTGGGCCTATTCTTAGGATTTTGTAATGGCCCAATCTCTGGATGTAATATAAGCATTTCAATAGAATATCCTTTAACAAAAAAGAATAAAAATAAATACTCTATCAATTTTGATTTAGTCGTTGTGTTCATTTTTTTATCTATCTACCATATGATACTAGTGTTGAAAAAACAAGTTGGAAAAAGTAAGCTTTGACCACGTTATCAGTTTAAGTTAAATCACAGACTATTAATTAGTTGTTTCAATCTTATGAAATAAAGGAATTCACTACAAAAAAAACCTACATTGATAGCACTCCATAGCGCAAATTTTGGAAATTTTGTTATTGATGATGCAAAATTTTCAAAACCTTTGAATAGTGCGAATATAATGCTGTTATACAATTTCCAAAGGCGGTAACATAAACCGCAAACACTTAGCAAAATTTTGTCTGTTTCACTCTAATTGTCATCTCACTTAGCCAATATTTCTTTAAATTTAATATTCTTTATTTTTTACTCTTTTTATACCTTCATATACTTTTCACTTCATATACTTCTAAAAGTTGACTTTTCTGTTAGACGATTTCAGCATCCTCGACGGAGGTGGAGCATGGCGAAGAGATTGAATCTTCTCATCTTCTCCTCGTCATCCCTTCTTCTTCCATCTAACCGGAATAGATTCTGACTTCATCATCTCCCAATCATCTAAGAGGGAAGCTGTAAATCAATTGATGACTATAGAAGAGAAACTCTAAGCTTTACTGGTTGGAGAATGGACGATGATTCTACTTCTCTTCTGTTGATTACATAAGTGTTGAATTCATAAAGAAATTTTCTGCTTACCAGCTAATGAAATCGATGGTGAGTAATTTTTCTTAAATGATCAATCGTAATCAATTTGTAAAGACATAATTGTTGGACTAGTAATTTTTAGGGTTGGGAAAAAAGAGAAGGACTTGGTAAAAATTATAAGCAAGGGATAAAGGCTATGTCAGAGTAAAGAACAAACTAGATAGAACTGATTTGTTTTTTCTTTGTTATCTTTATGGAGTGGTAATTACCAATTTTAGTTTCTCTTAAGCTTGATTAATGTTAAGTTGTGGAAATTAGGTAGAGGAAACTGAAATAGAGCTACTATGTAGTTATACCCAATAAATAATAACTTATAGTGTATATGTTTTAGGACACAATTTTAAATTGGGTGCAGGTGTTGGTATTGATAAGCCTCCATGGGAATTTTTTGATACCACTCAGTTCGATAACATTCTCAAGAAATTGAAAGTGGTAATGGCTCAATTGTTGTCTCCATCTTTGTTTTTTAACTAATCTCTTTGAAAGCTTGATATAATTTTAATCATTTATTGTTTGTGATGTATACATCAAGCAGCACATAGCAAGAAAGATGATGGCAAAACTACCTTTTGTTGGCTTTGGCATTGGTTTAGCTGCAATGGTCAATTCTTCTTCCTCTTTTCTTTTCTTCTATACATCTTAATGCCATATTTTTACTGATGAATTATTCTTGTTATATAGGTAAATCTATGTTAGTTATTGTTTATGACCTTTGATTGATGAGTTGACTTATCTCTTCATGTCTCTGAAACTTCCATTGTCATTAATTGAATTGATTGGCTTCAATGCTTAGTTACTATTGCGTGTGATGTGAAGCATTGAAATTTTAAAAGTTTTGATTAAGTGATCTTGTTTATTTATTTATGTTATGTGATTTTTAACAGTGTCCAGGCAATTCTAGTGCTCTTTTATTGATTTTTGCAACCCAACATTTGATGTGCCTCATGTTAGTTAAGCAGCTGTAAGAATTGACTTCTCATTTGTGTGAAGTAGTTGCTGCTTTCATAGATTTTGAAAGACTTGTCTATTTTAAAAAGTTTATGCTAAGAAATATATACCAATATCATTTTCTGATTATGCTGCTTTCAAATACTTAAGACTGCTTATTTACCAATTTCATTTTCTTTGTTTAAATTTTTTTAAATACCAAATATTGTTTCTATCTTTTTCATGTCTATGATTGTGGAATATAAGAGATCATATCCAGTTCGCAATGTGTGCAATTCTTCGATCGTATATCACCATCTTTTTCCATTTCCATGTTGTGTTGTACTCTTAATTTTGAAAAAGAAGACTATGACGTAGCATGAGTTATAGAACATCTGCTGAAAGATCCAAAGACTAACAAGCATTGTGACTGGATATGATTCTTTGACATTTCTCAATGTTTTGCCATAATTCCTAGACTTTGCAAGTGACTAAGGTATGTTTGTTAATGAATTGCTAGCTTCTTTATGAGGTTCTTCCTTATTGTCTCTTATTGAAAATTGCAGATTTAATGGAAAATATTTGCTCAAGAAATGCAAGGGATGAAGACTTGAAAGGTAGAGTTCATAGTTTCAGAATGGATTTGAAAAATAAAAGAATGGAGACGTAAAGGAAATTATTAATGGTTTTTGTTGTAGTTTATTAGTCAAAACGATCGAATTGACCAAAATATACAGGTTTTGGGTTTGATTGCATTATTGTTAATTGCACAAAGTGAAATAATTCTATACAATTATAGATTTTGGGTTTGTGTACTTTATACAAAATTATAAAAGAATTGAACAAATGTATTTTAAGTTAAGTAAGTCTAAACCTTAATTACTTAACAGTTTATCCGTTCTATAGATGTTAATCCCTAAACCCTAGATTACTTAACAATTATAGACCCTAAATTGGGTAGACCCTAAATCCTATTGGAAAATAATTATAGTCACTAAACCCTAATTACTTAACAATTCTAGACCCTAAATTGAGTAAACCCTAACTAAACCATAAATTTGATATGACCATTTGACCATAATCCCATATTGTGGTTAAACACAAGACCCTAAACTCTATTTATGTTTAGACTTTAACCTTAAATATGAATTTCATTCTAGATCCTAAACACTAAAATCTTAATTTTAAACTATAATCCCTAGAGTATACTTTAATTATAGATGAAAACATTAATTTGATTTTAGACACTAACTGGACCATAAATGTGATATGAGGACTTGACCAGAATCCCATATTGTGGTTAAATAAAAGACCCTAAACTCTAAATATTTCAGACTTTAACCTTAAATTTGAATTTGATTCTAGACCCTGAAAACTAAATTATTAAGTATATACCATAATCTCTAAAGTATATTTTAATTGTAGATGAAAACATTAATTTGATTGTAGACCCTAATTAGACCGTAAATTTTGATATAAACACTTCACCATACTCCTATATTTTGGTTAAACACAAGACCCTAAACTTTATTATTGTTTGAGCCCTAAACAAAATTATAGACTCATACAAACTAATTTCTATAGTAATTTTTAATCATAGATTAAACACTAACATTACAGTTGAAAATATAATTTTATGAAACATAAAACAATATAACATTCAACACCTCTAATATAAAACTTTACTACGAACTCCTATAATTAAAAAAGTCTTGGAAAAACTCTAAAATTTCTTCATCGACATGTTTAATAGCACATAAAAATTGGTATTATTGTACTTTCATTAAGCGGGAAACAAAATCGTTTTGTCTGCCCAAACACTTAAAACAAATTTTTTAGTTAACTTTTTTTCATTTTCACCTCCTTCTTCATATTACGTTTCTCCATTCAAATCACCACCACACACATTGCCACATTTCTAACTCTTGACCATCACATTCGCCATCTCTGGACACTGCTGACGTTGTTGAAGTCTCTATCTTAGTCGACATGTAAGTTTGACTTATATTGCATTTTGAAAGCTAATTATATTTAGTTAAATAGATTTCAAATAAATCTAAAATCGATTCCTTTCAAAGATTTTTAAGGTTATCTTAAATTAATTTTGGTTTTAGTTGATGTTAATTTCATCGATTTTTTATTTTATTTATTAGGGTTTAATCTTTCTGTCTTTTCTTTTTCCTTCCAAGTGTTTCTTTGTGAATTCTCTAAGTGAAGGGAAGATACTCCATCAATATCCTCCAACAACAGCTTCGGGTTACTTTGTGATTTTTCATATAATTTTTTGTTCTTCATTCTTTGTTAGTATTGGGTTTTTGTTCTTTTGAAATATGTCTGATATCTATATGTTGTTGTTTTGTGTATGTTGTTCAATATATGTGGTTAAAAATATATGTGGTATGAAGGTTTTAAGAAACCTGTAACTCTTTAGCTTATTAAAACTAATAACTTAGTCTAAACCTTGTAAAACCTTGCTAAGTATACAATTAAAAATTATGTTAATAGCATGTGCTTGATAAGTGATAAGCATACATATATGTTTTAGTGGTATGATGGGTTTAACAAACCTGTAACTATTTAGCTTATTAAAACTAATAAACCAGTATAAAATATTGTAAAACCTTGCTAAGTATACAAGTTAAAATTGTGTTAATAGAATGTGGTTGATAAGTGATAAGTATACATATATGTTTATGTGGTATTATGCTTTAAATAAACATGTAACAGTTTAGCTTATTAAACAAAATTTAACAAAATTTATAACTATACAAACTTCTGTTAACAGCATACACTAAAGAAGTTAATATATAGTAAACAAAATTGTAAATTTTTTAATAAAGGTTCTAATATAAACTTTTTCTTATTAAAGGTTATAAAAATCTTTTAGTTATGCTGGACAATTCATAGGTCCATATTGGATATCAGAAGATTCATGCATGTGTAAACTATTGTTGTCTATTTAGGAAAATTTTCAAGAAGCTTGACAATTGTCAAAAATGCAAGGCTTCAAGATGGAAGATCAATATGCACATAGGTGAAGTCAAGAAGAGAGTCCCAAAAAAGTTCTCAGATATTTTCCCTTAATTTCAAGTTTAAAAAGGATGTTTATATGTGAAAAAATGGTCAGGGATTTAAGATGGCACTTAAATAACAAAAGCACAAATGGAAAGCTTCGTAACCTGGTAGATTCTATGACATTGGATCCGCTGAATGATAAGTATCCTTCATTTGCAGCTGAAGAAAGAAACGTCTATTTAGGACTTTCCACATATGGTTTTAATCCTTTCAACATGAAGAATACTAAGTATAGTTGCTGGATGTACTACTAGTAAACTACAATCTGCCTCCTGATAAGTGTATGAAAAAGGAAAATGTAATGCTAAGATTGCTTATTCCCGGTCTTCAACAACCTGGAAATAGTATAGATGTATACTTAAAACCAATAATAGAAAATCTAACTCATTTGTTGAAAATTGGAGAGTTAACATATGAAGCATTTAGTAAGAATACATATACTCTAAAGTTTATGCTTTTATGGACAATCAATGATTTTCCAGCCTATGAAAATATTACTAGATGCAAAGTGAAGGGTAAAATGGGTTGTCATATATGTGGGAAACACACAGACATCATGTGGTTGAAGTTCAGTAGGAAACACGTTTACATGTCGATGTTTGCCACCAACACATAGTTGCATGGGAAAGAATTCTCGGTTTAATGGAAAAGTTAAATATATATGAGAAAGGGTAGGATATTATCATGTCATGATATATCACGGAATCTGAAAACATTTCAAGAATGACTTTGGAGAACTTAAGAAATCTGGGAATAAGAAGAAATTGACATAAGTCAGTATCTCATATCCTAAAAATCAAGATGCCTCAAGTGAATCTAAGGAAGAAGATTTACCAATTGATGAAGATGGGTTATCAAGATGGAAGAAAAGATCAATTTTCTTGTAAACTGCCTTATTGGGAAGAAATACCAGTTAGGCATAACATCCATGTTATGCATGTAGAGAAAAAAAGACTGCTAGTATTACATTGTGAGGAATCAAAGAATAGACTCAATGCATGTAAAGATCTGGAATTACTAGGTATTATGACTGATTTGCATCATACTACCAAATGAAAAAGAACTTACCTTCCAGCAGCTCCTTGGTCTTTGTCAAAATGAGAGAAGCGAATTTTTTGTAAGAGACTATTTCACTTTAAAGGACCAGATGGATACTTACAGGACTATTACCTAAAGGTCCTAGGTTAGCCATTGTATGCTTATGTGCGTTTTTCAATCAACTGTGTCAAAGAGTGATTGACATGGATCATATTGTTGTGTTGGAGAATGAAATAGTGGAAACTCTTTTCATGTTTGAAAGATTTTTTCCTCCAAGTTTCTTTGATATAATGGTGCATTTGACAGTACATTTAGGAAGGAAAGCAAGACTTTCTGGACCTTTCCACACGTGCCCATTTGAAAGGTACATTAAGATCTTGAAAGATGTTATACGTAACATTGCAAGACCAGAAGGTTGTATTGTTGAGTCATATCTAGCTAAAGAATGTGTAAGTTTTTGTAGTGATTTTCTTAAAAAGACTACAAATGTGAAAGAAAAAAAGAGAGAAACGCTAAGTTTGAGAGCAATTCTATCTTTGATGGTTGTCCAATATGAACAGCAAATACAGTTACCCTTAGTAAATTAGAGTTAAAAATAGCTCATTTTGCGGTGATCCAGAATACAAAAGAGGTTGATTTGTATGTGGAATAAGTTTAACCAAAAACTAATCTCATTATCAACTTTCACCTATATGGATCACTGGCCATTGCTTCCTTAACCAGCTTGCATCTACAATATCTGGAAGACACATATACAAGATGTAACATACTTATGGATTATGCACACACAAAATTTCCTGAATGGTTAAGAAAGTAGACAAGATTTACACTTTACAACAATAATTTTAATTGTTGTTCATAAACTGAACCATTTTGTTTTTACGTTTTTTAGATACCAATTACATCTGATTATCATTCAAATACATTAAATTGGTTGGCATATGGTCCAAGAAGTAATGCAAGGTGATACACATGATACATAATGAATGGTCAAAGGTTCCAAACAAACTCAGTTCAACAAAGTCATAATAGTGGGGTACTATATGAGGCAAGAGAATTGTGTAAAGCTAGTGCTAAAGACACATTACATGTTTTTTATTTACTGACATACTATGGCAGAGTAGTGGATATACTACTGCTAGATTACAAAGTTTTCTACATTCCAATTTTTAAATGTCATTGGGATGTTAAGGGTAGCAGAGTTAAGGAAGAAGATGGATTCACACTAGTTAACCTTAACCAAAGTCAAGTACACTATATAAAAGATCCATACATTTTAGCATCTCTAGCCAGAAAAGTATTCTACTCAAGAACATATGATTCATCGAGTTGGTATTTAGTTATGAAAGGACCTTCAAGAATATATATAGATGAAGAAGTCGAAGATGTACATGCAAATATTGGAAAACTACCTGAAACTGTTGACATGAGTACCAATAATGAAGAAACTCAGAGTGCCCGCTTAGATTGCGAAGAAATTTATGTTTGAGATGAACACCATTGTTCTTGATTAAATACTATTGTGACTCGATTGGAATTTTTCTTTCTTTTTAATATAAAGTTGTATTTTTATCATTTTATAAACCTTTTCTTATGTCGTTGATTGAAATTGTTATGGCTGGTATTGGGTATTCAATTTTGTACTTATGATTTCAAGTGAATTAATATTGGTCATCCCAAGAAGAATGCAGGAAAAAGAAAGAGAAACGAATCAGATAAGGCTATTGAATTTGTACAAACAAATGCACCAGCAAAATTTGTACACGAGAAAGAGTTAGAACATACTGCTGAGGACCATCGAGAGAAAGGAGAGCAGCATATAACTGAAGATGAACTATTAGAAAAAGAATATCTAGATTAGGATGAGGATGAAGGAGAGAATCAGTTGAAGGAAGATGAACTATTATAAGAAGAAGAGCTAGGTGAGAATGATGAGGAAGGAGATAAGTACTTGAATGAAGATAAACTATTAGAAGAAGAAGAGCTAGATCCGAATGATGAGGAAGGAGATAAGAAATTGAATGAAGATGAAATATTAGAAAAGGAAGAGCTAGATCATAATGACGAGGAAGGAGATAAGCAGTTAAATGAGGATGAACTATGAGAAGAGGAAGATCTAAGGCATAATGAAGAGAATAAACAAGATGAGCGTATTGATCTACCAAAATTAAAAAGACAGCGAGGACCAACAATGATGAGACATATGGCTAAGGATCCAAATGTGAAAGAAAGAGTTGAATTTAACGTGATGGGACAACTTTGTGGTCTCGGTTCAGTGAAATTATCATCATATTTAGGTCCATTGGTATGTGTTCACGTACCAATTGTTATTGAAAATTGGAGAAAGATAAGTCCAGAAATAAAAACTGTCTTATGGGAATCTATTCAGGTAATGTTTTTATATTTGTCTGATTTCCATATCAGTTGATTTTTGGTTATAAAAATGTGTAATGAAAATTTTTGAGATTGAATGCAGTTAGGGTGTTATCTTGATGAGGAGTTTCAAAAGAGTGATGTGCTTAAGCTTATGAGATGTCTATGGAGGAAATCTAAATCACGTATGGTTAAAGAAATAAGAACTGTTGCAACAACAAACCAGCAAAGAATGCAACTAAAGCAAAAAAATGTGACTATTGCTCATTGGCGTAAATTTGTAAAACTAAAAACCAGTAATGAATTTGAGGTAATAGTAATTTGTTAATTAAATGACTTTAATCAATAATGATATTTTATATTTATATTATAGGTTGTAAGTGAAAAATACAAGAAAAAGAGGAGAAATCATATTCCCCACACTTATAGTCGCAAAGGAATGGTTAGATTTGTTGAAGACATGGTAAATAAGTTAATAAATTCCATGTTTTAGACTATCAAAACTACTAGCACTAAAATATATGTTTTATATTTTAATAAGAACAAAGAAAATGCAAAACCATCCTCAGTAACAAGGCTGAAAGTATGGGTGAAGTCGCGCACCAAAAAAGATGGAACACCGGTTAATACAAATGCTGCAAAAAAATTTGTAAGTAATATTGCTTTATTGAAATGTAACATATTTTCATTTTGTCATGGATGAATTATTAAATTTTGTGTAGAAGAAAGCGACTGATATAGTTGATATTGGTAGTCAGTCAAGTTCAAAAAATCCATAAAAAGATCAACTATCTCCACTCTTAGGAGCTGATAATAAATATTTATAGAAACCAAAACTACCAATCAAGATTTTGTAAAAAACTAGAACCTAAAATAAAATCTAAATCTAAAATAAAAAAACCAAAAACCAAAGCCAAAATCCAAAATCTAAAAACCAAAAACCAGAAACTATTAAACAATCATGGCATGAATTTGTTAGATTCTCAGTCTAGATTTATTCTTAATGCATGAATTAGCTTGATCATCTAATTCTTGATAATAGATTGATAAATACAAAGGAATTTGGTTTAGAAATCTAACCTAATCTAGATGAGTAAATGTCTTTCCTTGTGGAAGTATTGTCTTAGGGATTTATGAACTTATAAAATCTGAACTCTAATGCATATATGAATTATCTAAATTCGGCTGAAGTTTGTCTTTAGTAATTTGAATATAGGGATTAATACTTCGGAAGGAGATTAATCTAGTTTCTCTCTTTTGAGTTGAGAACTATTTTCAAACAAAAATCGTTGCATGATAACCTCACTTTTAAACCTGACTACCTATGGATTGCCTAATTCCTAACGCTCTTATTTCATCGTTTACAACCACTTTTATTTTATTGTTTTGATTCTTTACAACCAACTTAATAATTCTACCTTAGCTTGATTTGAAGTTAAACTGAATCGTGTGCTTTATGGTCTATGTGAATTCGACCATTTGCTTTACTACATTGATATGTTCTCTGCAGTATTAGTATTAGGATTAAATTCTTAACCTATCTGAATTTTGGCGTCGCCGCCGGGGACCAATAGTGCCTTTCAAGTTTTTATTTAGAATCTAGTCTATGGTTTTTGTTTTACAGTACTCATCTCGTTCTTTCTTCTTGTTTTTGTTTTACAGGTGTATGATCAGAAGATCTAACAAATCCTCTGAATTGCTAAGCCTCGGTAACTCGACGCTTGCAAAGATAGAATGCTCAAACCGGAAAGCAAAGATAGAGGCAAGCTCTTCCAATTCAATGGCTAAAAACGTTGATCTCATCAATCCGGTCGCACCCAAAGGTCAAAACGATCCACCCGCTTTTGGACTTAATCAAATGATCACCCATCAAGAGTGAGGTCGTGGTAACGGCAATCAAGTGCCACATGGCCAACAAAGAGCTGATAACAACCAAGTTCCACTGGAAAACCAGATTCCTCATAATGTCGACGCAAGAAATTTTTTTGGAGATCCGGAAAGAGTTATAATCAGTGCAATGCTCAGAACCACACTCTAGTTGGTTCATTCTATGCAAACAGAAACCACATTCAACCCCCACAACCTCAGC
>OVBE01004870.1:0-22898 GCA_900406425.1 Iberis pinnata | reverse complement strand
ATCGGAAAGAGCGGATCTCGACCAAACCGCCGCATGCATGAACCCGACGGAGAAGAGAGGAGTCGGCGGCGAAAGAAAGAGAGAGCACCAACAGATCTAGGAGATCAACACGCCGATAAAGAAAAGTAATGAAAACGCACGGCACCGGCCTATTGCCGGACGCCGGCCACAAAAAAAACGATGAACAAAGAGAAGCAGTCAGAGAGAGTGTTTTAGGAGAGAGAGAAGAGAGAGATTTTTTTTTGTAAAAAATTACTAATCTACCTATTACTAAGTAGATAACATATATGATTAATACATAATCATATACCATCTAAATTTATTTATGCAATATGATTAATTCCTAAATCTTAGAACATAGGATTACTTCATAAATCTTATAACATATAAAGAAATTTCATACATTTTTAAAAAGTTACCTAAACTAAAGACTTATACTAACAATTATTATTTTGTTCTCGTCAAAAGATGAGGAGTTGTTTTTAAATTCATCGTTTGATTTCGACTTACCAACACCAAAATTGATATCGTCAATAGTTGGATTAAAATTTACTGTTGGGCGGCATACTAGGATATCGTTATTCGTAGTTACAATTACAAAATATTTGGAACTATTTTGTGACTAATGTATTATTTATTAAAGTAGTCATAAATTAGTCTCAAAATATGCTACTGATTTGCGATTACAAAGAAGAATCGTAAAAGAGTCACAAACTAGTCCCACATTTTGCGAGTTTCTGTGTTTTTGTGTTTTTGATTCTTTTGAGACTAATTTGCAATTTTTCCCGCATTGTCACAGTTTAGTCGCAAAACAGGTTCGAATTGGTCTCAAAATTTGCGACTACGTATGATGTCCGAACAGAAGTTGTTAGTCAAACTTCTTAAATCAAAGAAGCGTCATTTCTTATCTGGTGTTTCCTACAAAATAAAATCAATCATATGTATATGATAATAATTTACAATCTTAAATAATTTAATAAATTATATTAAATTCGACGAGGATTCAATTGATAACATATGTGGGAAGTTCGTTTGTACTCGAACCTTCAGCAGAGAATAATGAGTGAGCCGAATCTTGTCCTTCTTCTTCTTCCTGGTAGCCTCTAAAACTTCTTTCACAATTGGGTCTTGAATATGACCCGTCTTCTTGTTACTGTGCACGTCCTCCATAATTTGTAAATAAAGAAACAAATCATCGACGGTCTAGAAAAAAAAGTTATATTAGTGTTATAGAAATATAAGAATCTTATTAAAAACATTCTAGAATTACCAATTCCTTTTCAATATTACGAAAACTCATTGCTCCCGCATTGTGGACATATTAGCATTTTCCACGGTTATATGAAGGGGGAAAAACGCAATTCATCGATGAACGCACAAATAATGGTGCCTTTTTTTAGTTCGACTTAACTCTTTTATGTTTAACAAAAAAAACTTTTTTATAGAAAAACATTGATTTTAAGAGAAAATTACAATCACTGCCATAAATTTCACTTAGTTTACAAGAAATACCGTAATGGCGTTTTTTTATACAATATATCATATTTCACATCAAGAGAAAATACTCTATTGCCCTTTGATTATGGCAGCACTTTAGTTAAAAAAANTACAATCACTGCCATAAATTTCACTTAGTTTACAAGAAATACCGTAATGGCGTTTTTTATACAATATATCATATTTCACATCAAGAGAAAATACTCTATTGCCCTTTGATTATGGCAGCACTTTAGTTAAAAAATTTTTAAAAATTTTAAATTTTTTGAAAGAACTGAGGTAAATTAATGGTGCTTGTTTATTTTTTTATTTTTCTTTTATTTTTTTCCATATATGTCGTGGACGAGTTTGTTGTATGTTTGGACAAGTTAGTATGCAATGGACCATTTAAATTTTCTATGTTTTTATTGATTGTAGATTGGTTTCTTTATGTTTGTAGTAAATTAGCAATGAACAACGATGTTCAGGTAATATACGAACATTGTTGTCAGCGGATGACTATGTTATCTTCTTTTTTTATGTCTCTTTGATCTCTTATGTTGTAGTACAACATTTTTTCCGTGGACGATATTATCATCTTTTATGGACAAGTGTTAGTAAGCAATGGACCAGTTATAGTCTTTATGGTTCTTTTAATTGAAGACTGGTTTGCTTTTGTTTGTAGGTAATCTCTTGCGGTTGGTGGACAAGCGAGCATGATGTTGTGGATGAACTGTGTTGCGATGCGTGGACAGGTGATTTTTGCATAGGTTTAGGTACTGGAACGTTTGCTTGTCCACCCGAAATGCGGTTGTCCTTGTGGACAGATTTGGGATCTCCTCTAGTGGACGACTTCAGGCTATAATGGTCGACTAGTTCTTCTCGGCAATCGATTCCTCATGGACATAATCAGTAGTTGGATATATCGCGTTCGTGGACACAAACGACATGAAGCTTGGGTGGACCAGAGCTTGTGGGCGATTTTCGGTGACTTTTTCGGACATGTTTAGCTTCGTCAGTAGCGATTTTTTCAGACATGTTCTGCTTCGTCCCACTGAGAGCCTTATACTTCAATTAGTCATTACAAAGCCATTATTAACCGGAAAACATCACTGTAAACCCGAGATCCGGACAAACCAGAAGATACGAGTCAATTACAACTAATTTTTTTTGCATATAAATTTGTTTTTTTTTTTCTTATAAGAAAAACTAAATCTAAAAATTATGGTAATCTTTACATAATGATTAAGTTTTCATCAAGTTTTTTTTTGTATATATATTTAAGAGTCTGTGGTATTTTAACGCACCCTTAATTTTTATTTACCATTCAAACATTATCTTGCACAACTAATTTTTATTCACCAATCAAACACTATTTTGCACAGCTAATTTTATTATAACTGAAGTTGTCCCGTACCACACTTATTTGACCATTCTGCTTAATTTTTCTATTTGTACCGTTTAATTTTTGTCACCATTCAGACCTAGTGAATATGAGAAGCGGATTTGCATCTTTGTGGGATAAAATGGTGGGATCCAGCTTAATATTGCCATTCATCAATTAAATGGTGGTGAGGTGCGGTTTTTGAATTATTAAAAATATTATTATTAAATTGTTTTGAACCTCACTTTACACAATAGTGCTATAAAATGATAACACATCAATCATGGTGCGGTTCGGCTCGAAATAACAATTGATTTATTATTTATTTCTTTTGTAACGACACCATCGACTACATCCCTCTCGGCTGAGCATAAAGCTAGTATGACATGGTCTCGCTTCGCGCGAGCGGAAGAAATTTTCTTCAAGCAAAGGTCTCAGATCAACTGGTTAAAGTATGGAGACAATAACTCTCGGTTCTTTCATCAAGTTGCTGCCACTAGAACTTCTAAAAACACAATCAAGCAGCTAGGCTATCCTCAAGCGAGATTATTATGGACTTACCCACTATCAAAGAGATGGCAGCCGCTCATTTCTGTGACTTCCTACAGTTGCAGCCGATCATTGAACCACTTCCGCAACCACTCACCAAACTTCTCTCATATCGCTGTCCGATGACGCTGCCTCATTGCTATCCACGCCGATCTTGAGTTCCAAGATCAAGGCCACTTTATTCTCTATGCCGCATAACAAGGCACCGGGTCCTGATGGTTACACACCGAAATTTTTTATTGCAGCATGGTCGATTATTGGTGATGATTTTGTTAGGGCGGTGCAGTCTTTTTCCTTTATGGCTTCCTTCCCCGTGGAGTGAATGCAACGCTGGTTTAAAGACTGACAATCCGACTTCTCTCAAGGATTATAGACCCATCTCTTGCTGCATTGTCATTTACAAAGTCATCTCTAAAATACTGGCTAATCGTCTTAAGCTTATCCTCCCCGATGCCATAGAGCCTACTCAGAGTGCATTCATCCAAGGCCGTCTCTTACTGGAAAATGTTATGCTTGCCACGGAGCTTGTCAAAGGCTATCACCGCCCCTATCTTTCCTCTCGCTGTATTTTGAAATCAGATATTTCTAAAGAATTTGACACAGTTGACTAGTCTTTTATTATTTATGTCTTACAGGCTATGCGATTACCGGAGTGTTTTATACACTGGATCGGATTATGCATTTCTACTGCAACGTTCTCCATCTCTATCAATGGCAAACCGGCTGGATCTATCCCGAGCTCCAGAGGCATTCGACAAGGCTGTGCCCTTTCTCCCTACCTTTATGTCATTGTAACGAATGTTTTATCTAAGTTATCGAACACAGCTGCATCCACAGGTGTTTTTGGGTATCATCCCCGTTATTCTGCAACATCCCTCACCTATCTCTCCTTTGCCGATGATATTCTTGTCTTCACTGATGGCACAACCTCTTCCCTTGCGGAAATACTTAGTATCATGGATGTTTTTGGCAGAGCTTTAGGGCTTCGGGTAAATGTGCTTAAATCCTCTATATGTACAATGGGTAACCTGCCTTGTTTAGTCGCTTCTATTGCAGATCTTGGCCATCGTTTAGAGACGCTCTGGTTCGTTACCTGGGTTTGCCTCTCACGAAAAAAGCTATCCCGAGCAGATTATGCACCACTTCTGGACCGTTTTCGCTCAAAGATGTCTACATGGCTACCAAGCTTTTATCTTAAGCTGGTCGGCTCCAAATTATCAAATCAGTCATTGTTAGTACTAACAATTTTTGGCAGTCCGCTTTTCGCCTTCCCAAGTGTTGCCCCAAAGAAATAAACAGCTTATGCAGTAACTTCTTGTGGTCGGGATCTCCGTCCAAGTTACATAGATCAAAACTATACTGGGACGAAGTATGTAGACCTAAAGAGGCGGGTGGGCTAGGTATTCGTAGGTTTGATGACGCATCACAAGTCTTCTCTATGTCCATCATTTGGCGTTTTCTTTCTGGCACTCACTCGGTTTGGGCAACTTGGGTCAATCACCATCTCCTGCGTGACACATCCTTTTGGGATGTTACACCATCCGCTCAGAGCTCCAGGATTTGGCGAAAGCTTTTGCAATGCCGTACCATAGCTTCAGAGTACTTCCGGCTCACACTCAGGGACGGTAGACGTTCCTCTTTTTGGTTTGACAGTTGGTCTCCTCTTGGTCCTCTTTTTCTCTTGCAGGTGATCGTGGCATTTGCGAGTTGGGGATTCCTTGGAACGCAACAATTGCAAGTGCAACATCGGCCACTTGTTGGCGCATTTGCCGCTCCCGCATACCTTCTCTCCGCCAACTTCACAACCAAATATCAGCCTTGCCTACACCCGATCCTAGTTTCGGTCCGGACATTGCTCTTTGGAAACATGATAGCGATGTCTTCAAGTCGTGCTTCTCCTCGTCTCGTACATGGCAGCAGCTAAGTCCCACCCTTCCGTCTCAACCTTGGTCTAGAACTATCTGGTTCCCACAGTCTATACCTCGATTTGCTTTTATTTATTGGCTTGCGGTTATTGATAGGTTACAGACGGGTCATAATATGCGAGCTTGGGGGATTTATCAGCCGTTTCTCTTGTGCGGTGAACCTGACAAGACGCGATACCATCTCTTTTTTGCTTGCCCTTACACGTTCACCTTATGGTCTGACATCACCCAACCTATCCTCCAACATCATCTCAACCCTTGTTGGTCAATTACGTTCACCAGCCTTCGCCACCCTTCTCATTCACGTATCAACAAAGCTCTCCTCTGCTTAGCTCTTCAAGCTACCATCTACTGTGTTTGGTGTGAACTTAATCATCGACGTCATGCATCTCCTCCTCATCCTCATCCCCATCTTTGAGGCCAAATCCTCAACACCATTACCAACCGCATTATTAATCTTCAATATGGACCCTCGTCACCTTATCACTTGATGCTTGATCGTTGGCGTGCCATCCATAGTTGCTAGCCATTGTTGCTATTCAACGTTGCTTTCTTCTTTGATCTTTATAGTCGATGTACCGATACTCGTTTCTTTATCTGTTGTTGTCCTGCTTGTTAGGAGGTGCGTCCTGGTTTGTACTCTTTTTCTAGATACTAGTTTTGTCCCATTGAGTTTTCTAGTATCAGGTTTTAATGAGGTACCATTACGCACACCCCACACCTACAAGCTCAAACGCTGACCGGCTTCCTCTTATATTTTCTCATTTTTGTCATTCTTTTGTAAATATGACTTTTTTAGTTTGATTAATAAATTTAACATTTAATAAAAAAATACATTTTCTTTTACATAAAGAAACATAATTATAAAAAATTAAAAAAATAAAATAAATAAATGTATTACTAGAGATTGACAAAATAAACGATATACAAAAAATCAAATCGACCCGAATTGAATTATGAAATTTAAGGGTGGGTTCAAACATTTATAGTTTATAAGACCAACAAATTGAAACCTGTAGGTGTGGAGTGTGTGCCGATGGTGCCTCATTAAAACCTGATACTAGAAAACCCATTTGAATAAAACTAGCATCATGAAAAAGAGTACAAACCATGTCACACCACCTAAAGGACCAAGACGAACTAGGGACGTAGAAGCTGGTAATGCAACGAAGAAAAATAAGCCGCTGGTACATAAGCTTATAACATAAACGTGACTTTATCCATGCGTGGAATGTTGAAGTGCTATCCATGCTTGTGAGATGTTATGGTACTTGGATGTTGGGCCATAATGAAGGCTTGTAAGTCTGTTCGTAATCATCGAGATGAGATGAGCCGTGTGGTTGTGTGCCGTGACGACGAGAGTTGCGCTCTCGCCATATGAAGTAGATGGATGTTTGTAAACATAGACGGAGGAGGGCGAGGTGAATAGGTGAGTGTGATTGATGTCGAAGAGTCACAAGAGTGCGATGCCAACAGGGAGTAAGTCGGTGATGAAGGAGAGAACTTGTGAGTTGTGACCATATGGTGTACGTGTAAGGACATGCAAAAAAGAGATGATCACGAGTCTCATCAGGTTCTCCACATAATAGACACGGCTGGTTGAGTCTCCAATTGCGCATACGACTCCCTGTTTGCAACCTATCAAGTATCACAAGCCAAGAAATGAATGCACAACGAGGAATGGATTGTGGAAACCAAATGGTTGGAGACCATGGCAAACGAGGGTGAGAAAGACTTAGCTGTTTCCATGTGTATGCGGAGGAGAAAGTTGGTTTGAAGTTGTTATCAGCGTGTTTCCACAGCGTAATATCCGGACCATCAGCAGAGGATGGTGGGGGTAGAGCAGTAAGCCGTGTGTATAGCTGGCGTAAAGCGAGGTTACGAGGGAATCGTAGAAGCCAAAGCTGGGAAGTTGCTGCATTTTGCCACCATTGCATACCGGTGAATACCAAACTCTCTGATGCCGCGACCACCTGCAAGAGAGAGAATAGAACCCAAGGAAGACCAATTGTCAAACCAGAAAAAAGTACGGGTACCATCACAAATTTGAGTGCGCAGGAATTGCATAGCAATGGGTCGACACTTGAGTAGCTTTCTCCAAATCCATGAGCTATTCGAGGTGGTTCTAGCGTCCCAAAACGTAGAACAACGAAGTAGATGATGGTGTATCCAATCTGCCCAAACAGATTTTGAACCAGAAAGAAGGCGCCATATGACCGAGAGAGAACACCATGGATGTGTCCTCGAATTTACGGATACCAAGACCCCCCATTTCCTTCGGTTTACAAACATCATCCCAAGCCAGCTTAGCCATGTGTTGTTTTTCCAGTGATCCAGACCAGAGGAAGTTACTACATAGACTATATATCTCCTTAATGCACGACTTGGGAAGGCAAAATGTGGATTTCTAGAAGTTTACGGTGCTTGTAATGATGGTTTTGATTAGTTGTAGACGACCCACATATGAGAGAAACTTGTTAGCCCATGAAGTTATTTTCACGCGGAGACGATCTATGAGCGAGGCATAATCCACTCGAGTCAATCGTTTCGTCGTAAGCGGCAAACCCAGATACCGAACCGGCAGCGGTTCATGTTTAAAGCCGAGACCAGCAATAAGACGAAGCAAGCCCAAAGATGGATTAGCAGTAGTGAAAATAGAAGACTTAGCAATGTTTACACATAGTCCTGAAGCCTGTCCGAACACACTCAAGACATTGAGTACACCCGTTAGTGAGGTAGGATCCCCATCGGTGAAGACGAGGAGGTCGTCAGCAAAGCAAAGATGAGTGACCTGCGTCTCACGACACCTCGGATGATAGCCAAAGTCTCCTGAAAGTGCTGCGGCATTTAAAAGTTTTGAAAGGACATTAGTGACAATAACATAAAGATATGGGGAAAGAGAACATCCTTGACGTATCCCCCTAGCACTAGGGAAATAACCCGCCGGTTCACCATTAACCAGAACCAAGAATGTGGCAGTAGTGATGCAAAGGCGGATCCAGTTAATGAAACAATCCGGAATGCGCATAGCCTGTAAAACAGAAAGGATAAAACCCAAATCAATAGTGTCGAAAGCCTTAGAAATATCAAGCTTCAAAGTACAACGAGGCAAGATAGAAGGCCGATGGTAATCCTTGACTAGCTCAGTAGCAAGCATGACATTCTCCAACAAGAGACGACCCTTAATAAACGCGCTTTGGTTAGGCTCATTCGCATCAGGCAGGATCAACTTAAGCCGATTGGCGAGGATTTTAGAGATGACTTTGTAGAGAACGTTGCAACATGAAATGGGACGGTAATCTTTAATAGTGCAAGGGCTGTCCGTTTTTAGGATTAGAGAGAGCAGTGTAGCATTAACACCACATGGGAGGAAACCGTAGAGAAAGAAAGATTGGACCGCCGTAACAAAATCTTGACCAACAACCGACCAAGCTGAGGTAAAGAATTCTGTTGTGTATCCGTCCGGTCCTGGTGCTTTGTTTGTAGGCATGGCAGAGAGAGCAATCTTGATCTCCGAATCCGAAATAGGCTTGCAAAGAGACATAGCTGTCTCGCCGGAGCATCGGTAAGTAATCAACTCGGATAGGTGCGGGAGAGGAGATAGGGCTGGTTGATGTTGTAGGAAATCTTTGAAATGAGAAGCTGCAACCTCCTTAATTCCTGCTAAATCTGTAAGGACAACACCATTATCCAACGTTAATTGTTTAATGTTATTTTTAGCAGTACGAGAAACTACGACTCGATGAAAAAACCGAGTGTTGCTGTCGCCTTGTTGAAGCCAACGAATCCTCGATCTCTGTTTAAGGAAAAACTCCTCAGCCCGAGCTAAGGAAGCCCAGTTACGAGTCGCAATGCAATCCACATAGATAGTAGAGTCATATGGTGATTGGAGGGCAAGATCCTTGCAACGACAGGCTTCTGCGTAGGCGGATGACACACGAGTGGGAAGATCAACGTAGAAGGTACGGTTGAGGTGATTTAGAATGGAGTAAGCGCAAAGTCAGTCTTGAGTGATGGAGAGGAATGGATGAAAGCCTATGAGAACCGACAACCTGCAAAAAAGAAGGGTGGTCAATAATGTAATTATTGAACTTGAAAGGTTTACGAACAGAGGAGAGTGGTGTAGATAAATGAACGATGCCACGGGCATGGTCGGAGACGCCATTCTCTTCAAATGCAGCATAGGAACAAGGGAATGAAGAGGACCAGGCGGTATTGACAAGTACTCTATCGAGTTTCTTCGCAATGGGATCCATTTCCCTATTATTCGACCAAGTAAATCGAGGTCCCACATATGCAAGATCAGTGAGATCACACTACGTGAAGAACTCCTGGAATTGAAGCATGCTCACTTGACGGGAGTTAGTAGTAGGACAAGAATTGTCTGAATGAGATAAAATTTCGTTGAAATCCCCGAATAATAGCCAAGGGAATGAGGTAGCACCACAGATCCGACGACTTTCAAACAGATCACGCCAAAGCTAGAGACGATCACCTTGAAAGTTTGAAGCATACACACAAGATATAAGAACAATATCACCAGAAATAAGAGTAACAAGGGCAGTAATGAGCTGAGGAGTGGTGAGGATCGGTGTGACCCAAATACGTCCTAGATGATGAACATCCTAGTTATGGATAGCACTCCAACCCGGGAGAGCAGCCTGCAAAATACGTGGAAAATTGTGAGCTAACACTCGAGTTTCAAGAAGAAAACCAAACTGGGGATTGGCCGTGGTCATCCAATGTCTAACTAAATTATGCTTAAGGGATTGATTAAATGCCCAAGTATTCCAAGTANAACCCGGGAGAGCAGCCTGCAAAATACGTGGAAAATTGTGAGCTAACACTCGAGTTTCGAGAAGAAAACCAAACTGGGGATTTGCCGTGGTCATCCAATGTCTAACTAAATTATGCTTAAGGGATTGATTAAATGCCCAAGTATTCCAAGTAAAAAAACGACATAGCATTTAATGTCTCCGAGATGAGACATAAGATTTGGAGGTGGGTGCATTTTGCTTAGAGGACTTTTTAGAGCCAGTTGGTAATCGAGAATCTTGCTTTGGTTTAGCACGGGTACTGTATCGAGATTCAATTTTGTTGTCAACGAGTTACTAGGATTCTGTGTTGGAGATCTGCCCGTCTTCCTTGTCATCATCACCATCACAATTCTCCAATACAAAGAAACATGAAGGAGGAAACTTGACTGTTTCTCTCGTCGGTGAGTGTCCCTTAGAAGGGGAGGGGAGTTCCGGCGAATGACCGCGGTAGGATCATCTGAATTAGCCGGGGCGGTGATGGGAGATGCACCAGAAACTGATCCAACATCATCTTGTAATTCAAGTGGGGCATGATCGACAGCTTCAAAAGTCGGGTCCATCAACGAAACAGAATTGGTAGAGGTTTCCGGTGTAATAGTTGTTGTGCTAGTGGAAATAGGGACCACATGCAACGAATCAGCCTTGCTTGCATCAAGAGTGGGCTGCTGGACCTCCGTGTGCGATTGATCAGTGGTAACAAAACCTGCACCAGAAGAAGGAACAGAGTTATTAAGAGTAAGAGTTGGAGAATGTTGAAAAGAATGGGTGGGAGAAGATGCTGCTGGATTGATGGCCGGATTTGCGACTTCCAAGGAAAGAGGAGTGGCTGAAGTTTGGTGAGGAGTAGGTGAATTAACTTGAGTTTGGTTATGGGCTTGGCTACTTGGTAGGACGTCCGAGACAACCTCTATTTGTAAGGCCGAAGAATCTTGTTTCTTTCGACAGTCAATGAATTTATGGCCCCAATGTGCACATGAGGAGCACTTGTGTGGAAGCTAGGGATAAGTGATTGCAATTGGAGTGTCTACACCCGAGAGTTGAATGGAGTTTAGGAGAGGGGCGTCAAGGTTTAATACGATCAAAATACGAGCCACATCGAGTCGCATACACTTCTCGTTTCACGGGTGCAATTTTTGCGCATCACCGACAATGTCACCTAAGAATTTTAGTCCTTCACGAGAAAATAAATAATCCGGTACATTATGTAAATCGACCCATAAGTGCATAGAAGAGAGATCGGGCTTTGCATCGGCTTTTGACGGTGACCATTCTTGCACAACCAAAACAACGTCCACGATGTGCCAATATTTCTTTCGGCAAATATTTGTTCGTAGATCTGTTGAGTCGACTCGAAACAGCACAATGTCGAGGTTAAGAACTTGGACATCAATCTTCATACGTTTACCGTCACGTTTCCATAAAAGATTGATAGTAGCATGAATTTTTCCGATATGTGGTACTTCTCCGATAAAGAAACCTACAAGAAAATTAGACCAGAGAGGTTGAGAGTTGGTTCTTAAAGCATCGGGTATTGTAACAGAGGCGACTCCATTAACACGAGTCACTGCTTGGGGAATTAGTTTGGGATTGTATCGAAGTTCCGATGTATCGACAAGGTGACTCCAAGACGTATGAGCCGGAGGTTTAGTGACATGAGCAGCTGCTTGGGAATCGACGGCAGAGAGTGCAGAGTCACGGTGCACATGACTTGAAAGTCGGTGAGGTGAGGTACCGCCGGGTGGCGTCGAAGAAGCCATTGCCGGCGAGAATCACCGGTAACTTGCTGTTGAAGAAAATAAGGAAAGTTTGGCTAGGGCTTCGCCTTCGAACCAAACTGAACTATCGAACCTAAATCGAACCAAACCGACCCAAACCAAATCGATCTATCTGAAGTAACCGAGCTTTACTAAAAATAAATAAATTTTATTAAATAAAAAATAGTACAATTACATATTTTAAGTTACACGAGTCAAAAACAATTTTTATATATTTAAAGTTCCAAAAACTCGAAAAAAGTACAAATCCAAAGCGAATACGCAAACACTTAGATCTATGCAGTTCACAAGCTTATAAGAAAATGAGAACATCTACGTATTTATAATCTTAAAATTTTATTTGATTTATTCATAAATCAAATATTTATTGAATATAAAAATTATTATTTTTTTTAACGCAAATAATTTTATTAATTAGCAAATGATTCAGTACAAATTACATTACTAAGACAATAAGGAACATAATTATAGACTGTAAAACAAGATGAATGGGAGTTCTGCTTTCGAGCAAGTACATGTGCCAATGAATTGCACTGTCTTGGGGTCCAAGAGTATTTGATGCCGAGAAACTTTTTACTCCAAGTGATAATATCACGAATCCAGTTACCCAGTGAAAAAGCGGTGCTTCTACCAGTTATAATCTTATATAACTCTTGATTATCTCCTTCAAACTCCATAAATCTATAACCGGATATCCAGGCGCGTTGCATCGCAGCTAGAAGACTCTGCATCTCAGCCTCAAGCGGATTACTTGCAAGCTTGCAAGTTGAGTGCCCGGCTCCACAAAATTCCCCATTATGGTTACGATAAATCCATCCAGCTAATGACGGCGTTACGATGTTAAAAAAACCTGCATCGTAATTACACTTATACCAGCCCAATTGGGGTCTTGAGCAGAAGGAACGGGAGGTAGGTAATTGTTGTTTAGGAGCTTGCTTTACGCTTGAAATTTGCAACCACTCTTCAACTTCAGACAAGCTCTGTTGGAGAAGAGTCATAGTATCAATCCTTTTGCCTTGAAACAAGATTTTGTTTCTAGATTTCCAGATATTCCAAAGTAAAAACCAAGGAATAAATTTGGTGTGGTCATCGTGTGCACCGTGAGAAGAGTGTACAAATAATTGATCTAAAGAGACAGACATGTCCGTCAACGTGTGATTTGGTATGATAATGGAATCCCACAAATTAATAACACGCGGACATGTGAAGAGAAGATGATCAAGAGTTTCAGGAGACTACAATGATGGCAAGAACTATCCGAGATGATATGTCGGCGATGGAGCTCTGCACGTGTAGGGATGATATTTTGAATGACTCTCCATACAAAATGTTTTATTCGCGGCATAGTGTTGAGGTCCAAAACTTGAGCGAAATGAGAATGGTCCGATGAATGAAGATGGTTAGGAGGGGAAGCACTATGGTATCCCGTTTTAACCGTAAATTCACCGTCCTTTGAGTGAATCCACCCAATACTATCCGGAGCTGACGTCAGAGGAAGTTTGATGCGTTGGATAAGAGGTATATCATCGACATGGATAAACTGCCGGAGCAATGTTGGATCCCAATCATTCATATGTGAGGATATTAAAAAGTTGACCTTATGCGTATGATCTACAACAGGTAATCGTGGGCGAGGAGCACGAAGAGGGTTCGTATTAAGCCATGGATCACACCAAAGTGACGTAGTTTTGCCACTACCGATCAAATATCATAAACCTAGTTGTAAAAGGCGACGACATTCGAGTACCAAGGTCTAACCGTAAGAAGATTGTGTGCCATCTCCAGCGTCCAAAAAGGAACTTGATACAAAGTATCGTCCCTTTAAAGTGCGCGCTAGTAAAGACTGGGGGTGTTTCAAGATCCGCCAAGCTTGTTTGGCTAAAAGTGCTCTATTGAAAAGTTCAATATCCCGGAAACCCAAGCCACCATTCCGTTTGTTGATGCATAACTTATTCCATTGTAACCAATGCATAGATTTTCCGGAAGTTGTATTATGTTTTGACCACCAATATTGTGCCACCAAACGCGTAATCTCACTACAAATACCTTTCAGAAGCTTGAAACAAGACATAACATATAGCAGCATTGATAAAGCAATCGACTTCAGTAGGATCTCCTTCCCAGCGGGTGAGATAAATTTATGTGTCCAACCTTCAGTTTGTAGCTTGAGACGATCGATGATATAGTTAAATATTTCGATTTTCCGCGAACCAATGACCTCAGGTAAGCCGAGGTATTTTGAGCAGCCACCATCCTTGTCAATTCCCAAAATCCTCTTGAAGCTGCTCCGTTGAGTTTGTCGTAGTGTATGCCCGAAGAATATACTCGACTTACTCTTGTTGATAATTTGTCCTAATACTTGTTCATAATGATTCAATACAGAGTGAAGTTGGTGCGCCGATTCATTAGATGCGCGACAAAAGAATAAAGCATCGTCCGCGAATAACAAATGGCTGAGTAAAGGTCATGATCTACTTATCTTAAGAGGTTGTAACTTGCGTTGGTGGATAGCTTGATGAATTAAGTGAGTTAAGACCTCCGCACAGATGATATAGAGGTATGGAGAGAGTGGATCGCCCTGCCGTAATCCTCTTTCCGGCTTGAAATAACCACGAGCGTCACCATTAATTAGAGTTGAATGAGACCGAACGAATGCAGGTCATTATCCAATTAACCCATATATTTGAAAAGCCCATACGAAGCATACTTTCTTGAAGTTCCATTCTAACCGATCATAAGCTTTAGATATATCCGTTTTTATCGCAAAGAAAGCCGATGAACAACTTTTTTTGACACGGAGAGCATGTAAAGCTTCATGAGCAACTAAAACATTATCGGTTATTTTCCTAGAAGGAATAAAAGCACTTTGTTCCTCCGAAATTAATGAAGGAAGGTGAGCTTTTAGACGATTGACCAAGATCTTGGCAAAAATCTTGTAACTTACATTGCACAACGCTATAGGTCGGAATTCAGACATATCCTTAGGAACAGGAGTTTTTGGAATTAAACATATATGGGTATAGTTTAATTCCGGATCCATGACGCCATTGTTGAAAAAGTTCTGAATTTCCGAGAATAGCGCCTCTTTTATGTCGTCCCAGTATAATTGATAAAAGGATGCATTAAATCCATCAGGTCCTGGCGCTTTTAAGCTTCCAATTGAAAAGACTGCAGTCTTGACCTCTTCTAAAGAAACCGCACGGGTAAGATTAGTATTCATACTCTCCGTAACGCGACTATGAAAATTGTTGAATACGTCAGAATAATCAATGTCACTTGATGTTGAAGAAGTAAACAACTGTTGGAAATAATCAGAGGCTAAAGAACCAAGTTCAGCCGGTCCTTTATATAAGTTACCATCGTCGTCAGATAGAACATTAATTTTGTTACGAGCCGCTCGTTGCTTTGCTGTGTGAAAAAAGTAACGCGTGTTACGATCTCCACATTTCAACCATTGGTTTCTACTTTTCGTTTTCCAAAAAATATCTTCTTGTAAAAAGTAATCGAATATTTATTGAAAAAAAATTTATACAATTTATTTATGTTATTTTAACTATAGAGTATTTCTTGCCACATGTAATTTTTTTAGAAGAGAAAATTCTGCACCGCTTATTTTTTTTATTATTCAAAAATAATTTCGTAGCACTTATTTTTTACGAACTGCACTTTATGCAAAAACCGCAGTTGCACCGTTGTCAAACTTAACACCACACACATTCGTGTCTAAAAAAACTTTTCTCCTTTTTCTCTCTTTTCTCAGATCTGGGCGACCTAGTTTGTGGAGGCAGAAAATTGAAAATCGTCATCATCGGCTTTTGACCACAATCACTTCCACCGAGCTAGGGACTTCGGACGACTCCGGCGCCAAGAGGAGTCTGAAAACCCTGCTATTCACTCTTCACTCCAACGCAAAACCACCACGACGATAGAGGTAAATCACGATTGCGAAGGTTCTAGAGTGTAGTAGTTGCTTCGGCCTTCTAGTTGAGCTTACAGGACGAGGCGGCGAAGTAGCATGGTGCTAGATCTCTTTTGCCGGAAAAACATGGAGAGGCAACATGCTGAAAACTGATATTGAGACAACAACTCCAACGGAGAGCTCCTAAGCTAATTTCTCTGGCGCTTATGTTATTTTTCTTCCGCGGGTCTTCTACTACCGAAAAGTCTTCTGATGATCATCGGTGTAGCTTGCCAGTGGATCTGCAGGCATTGGGAGCTTGACTTGACGGCGATGGAGGAATTCTTCCTCTTGCTGCTAGGATTTTCTCTTTAAAAATATGGTTTTCTAAAACATCTGGTCCGATTTAGTTTTTTTTTTGTTTAACCAGTTTAAGCTTAATTTTAAGTTATACATGACATAAATATAGAATATGCATTTAACCATTTTTAATAGCAAAACTTTACAAAAAATAAAAAGCTTAACACCACATTGCATAGCATAACATAACATAAGCTTAATATAATTGGTAATAATAATAACTATCTTTCTTTTTTTTGGTCGATCTATATTAACTAAGTAATCATTTAAATTTTAGAGAAAATTAGTCAGAATGACCCAACTTTTAACTTTAATTGCTTACATGACCCTTGGTTGGAGGCCTTACTAGACTAACCCAACATTTTGTGGAAAAGGTCGAAAACACCTCTGTTTTTGAAAAAACTATAATTTTTCCATTTTGATTTAATTTTGAAAATAAATTACATATACCTTACATTAAATGATAAAAGAAGTTGCCGATATTTTTCTCGTATAATTTGTTGTTGATTTTTGAAACCTAATTTCTTTCCGAGTTTTGAAACTTGAACTGTCGCCGTGTTACATTTCGTCTCTGTGGCCGTCTTACATTTCGTCTCCGTCGCTGTCTTCAATTTTTTCTCCGTCTACTTTTTCTCTGTGTTCGTCTCCGCCTTACGTCTTCATCCTCGCTGTCGGTTCCAGGCTGTTGGAGACATTTTCGTCTCTTGTACCGTTTTTTCGTTTTTTCTGTTTTTGTCGTCCTCTCCGTGACATCGAAGGTGAGTAATATGGATGTTGTTCTTCGCAATTTTATAATTTCTATTGCAGTCTTTTATTTGCTATGGGCGATTTTACGAAACACATAAATTTATTTGTTCATTGCAGAATTTTTAGGTGTTGAGTTCAGTTGTAGGTTTTCGTTTCCATTACAGATTTTATAATTTTCCCCTTGCAGATTTAATTAGTTGTTCGTTGCCAATTTTTAATCTGTTAATTGCAGATTTTTATTTTAATTGGAGATTTAATCACTTCGACATTGCAGATTTATGATTGTCCATTGCCGATTTATGTTGATTTCCATATTGTTGGTATATATCGTATTGGTTGATGGTGTCTTCTTATATTGACATATGTATGGTCGGATATCCACCTAAGTTGTATCCTATTATTGAGGAGGTCGATGATAGAAGCATCAACCACTTTTCGTATTGCAAAAGGCTTCTTGACAACAAAAGCAAAATAGGGGAAGATGCTTGGGAAGCGGTGAAGGAAACATCATTTGGTGTTTTCTTGAAATTGGCAGACATGAGCGTATTCTCATCTGCAATAGTTAGATATTTTTTGTGCCATCAGTTAGCTGTGAACAATACACATGAGTTATGGTCTACAATTAACAGTAGACCAATAAGGTTTTCTCTCAACGAGTTT
This sequence comes from Iberis pinnata, assembly GCA_900406425.1. Classification (NCBI taxonomy): domain Eukaryota; kingdom Viridiplantae; phylum Streptophyta; class Magnoliopsida; order Brassicales; family Brassicaceae; genus Iberis; species Iberis pinnata. Next base: position 5,307 of record OVBE01004870.1, on the reverse strand, counting down.
GCTAAGATAACGGGCCTTAATTGTGAGCCATGTGACCCAGCAGACGTATGTGATACTGATCATCATGCGTTCTGGCAAAAAATGGGAAAAGCTGATGGGGAAGTTCCATCCCTTGACGAGTCAGATAGCATAATCTCACGTGTTAAACCTGGAAAATGGGATCTAAGGGAAAGGATGATGTTGTGTAGGTTATGTTGCATCCATCTTTTCATTTGTGGCATTCATGCCGGTTCAAGGATTCCCTTAACCCTTGCGAAGAGAGTCGTTGATGTAGATAATTTTGACAAGTATTCCTGGGGTAGAGAAGCTTTCACCTATTTGGTAGAATCCATAAGGACTTCCGACTTCCAGAACTCGTCTAAAACCATTCAAGGTTTGATTCATGCTACTTACATATTGGTGTTTGAGTCAGTTCCCGGTTTAGGGGTTTTGGTGGGGAATCGAAGAGATTTCAGTGAAGGACCATCTCTTCTCCATTGGTAGGGTTCTCGAAAACGATTTAGGTTTGCTGACTTCATTGCTGATGAAATTCAGAATCACAAAGAGGTATTTCCATTGTAGAATTTCTTTCTTTTTCAGTTTTAATTAACACAGTAATTGAATTTTGTATTATAGTGTTATGGAAATCTGCAGTTGTATTTAAAACTGTAGTTTAACTTTTGAAGTTTAATTTAGCTATTATTGTTTTGTTTAGTATCATGGTTGATTACCAAATCATTTTGTATTTTGTAGGTTCGTGTCAGACATATGATCCCAGTCTTCGTGGAGAAAATGTATCCTATTTGGCCTGAAAATAATCTTCAAGATGATCCTAGGCTTGATAAGTTGATTGTTGATCTCATGAAGGATGCCTTGGTCCCAAACCAATTGCATGTTGAAGTTAAAGTTTCTCAGATTGTGTTGACCGAAGAGGGAGTAAAAAAGAGGAAATATAAGGAGACTCAAAAAACCAAAAAAATAAAGAAGCTTACAGAACAAGTTGAACAAGGCCCTTCGAAGGTTAGTGGTGACGAGGTACTGATGGGGTTGGTGTAGTCCCTGACCACATTAGTTGGAAGGATTGAAGCAACTATGAATCAGCGATTTACCATTTTGAAAGGCAAGATTGATGCACTACAAGGTGATGTGCAGATGTTGAAGGAGGGAAAAGGAAGGAATACACAACCACTACATATTTATTTGGAAGAAAAGACGCTGGTGAGTGTGATATGCCTTTTTAAAATAAATCTCATATTTTGTTTCTTATAACAGAGAATTATATTTGCTGAGCAGTCTTGGATGTGCTATTAAGAGGAATTAGAGGATAATTTGTCTGTTCATAATTTGGAATCCAAGAGAACACCTGGTGTGAAAACAACTGCCCATGTTTCGAAAAAAAAGAAGCTAGATGCAGTGCCTACTGAGGTTACACATTGTGTGCAAACAATGAACAAAAAAGAGGCGAAAATAAAGGTTAAGATGGAAAAGGTGTACGAGAGGCAAAAAATGCTGCCTAATAAGAAGCCTAACAAGACGCGTAATAAGAACCCTAACTAAACAAAGAAAGTGGTGAAACACAACACTGGTGACTCTGATTTTGTTGTAGACGTTTCTACGCCGGTTGTGAAGGATGTCTTAAAAAATGGATCCCCTACTGGGGTTCAGACTGAGCCGGTTGAAAAGGATGTCTTAAAGACTACACATTTGTCTTCAGATGACGATACTGAGGAAAGGGGACTTATAGAAATGGGGGAAAAATTGTTCTTTTGACCAAGCGTATGTTAGATGATCAACCGCAGCCATTACTGGGAAAGAGAGTCCCAACTTTGGCAGCTACTCAGGCTTTACCTTTTGTAGGGAACTCTACTGTTAACGCATCATACCAGGTGTTGTATCTTCAACCTATGTCTATGATCCAATGGAGCCGGTGGCAGATTCGAAGTTGCGGGTGTTGATTACGTGGATGGTAACTGCGGAGTACATATCACGTAACTACTACATAATGGCTTTTTAGTTTTGCATATTTGTTATGTGATGCAGATTTTTATTGTTATGTGATGCAGATTTGTTTTGTGTTGTGTGCTATTCCCGATTTCTTTTGTATGTCCTGCAGATTTTTTCTGCAGATATGTTTTTAGTTATGTTGTAGATTAGTTTCTCTTATGTTGTAGTTTTGTTATGTGTTGCAGATTTGTTTTGTTATGTGATGCAGATTTGTCTTATGTGGTGCTCCAGATATCTTATGTATGGCTTGCATATTTGTTTTTTTTTTATGTAGTTTTTTTTTTAACTTATGTTGTAGTTATGTTTCGTGTTGCAGATTTGTTTTGTTTTGTTATGAGATGCAGATTTGTTTTGACATCTTCCTATTCTTATTACAGGCAACAACCGATCGGAAGCGTACATTCTGATGTTCGGTTCTTTAAAATATTGGTTTTACCTAGGACTCANTTTTTTTTTATGTAGTTTTTTTTTTAACTTATGTTGTAGTTATGTTTCGTGTTGCAGATTTGTTTTGTTTTGTTATGAGATGCAGATTTGTTTTGACATCTTCCTATTCTTATTATAGGCAACAACCGATCGGAAGCGTACATTCTGATGTTCGGTTCTTTAAAATATTGGTTTTACCTAGGACTCATTGGCCTGTAGGCGACTATGGATGGCTTGCAGATTCTGTGAGTAATTGCAGTTTCGTATCTACCAGTTCATATTCAATAGGTTTATCTGTTGGGTTTGTCCATTTTGAAGTCTACACTAACGTTTATTTCTCTGCTTCCTTGCAGCACCTAGAAGAAGTGATAACTATGTTCAGGTTGAGATCAAAATGGCCAAACTCGCCTTACAGAGAGAGAGTAGGGTTCTGGGATCCATGGGCCATTAACTATTGGTTTATAGACTACAATGATTTCTGCAAAGAGCTCAAAACATACATATTTAGGAATGACCACATTAAGCAGTTCAATGGTGTAGGTCCTCCCCGCTCTGAAACTACCAAGACTTGGCACACAAACATTGACAACCTATATGGTTGTATCAATGTGAATGGTAATCACTGAATTGCCATTGATGTCAACTTTCCGGAGAGAAGGATATATGTATATGATTCTATCCCAACCCTTTCTACCAATAAAAAAATTAAAGACCACCTAACCCCTTTACGGAAAATGATTCCCGCATTGGTTAAGAAAATGCAGCCTATAGGTACGAACTATTCTGGAGCTCAGTTTGATGTTACAAGAATTATGAAAGATACACCCGTTAACGAATTACCAGGAGATTGTGGTGTTTATTCACTCAAGTACATTGAGTGTCTAGCCCTGGGATATTCGTTTGATGGTCTATGCGACTTGATAATTCAATCCTTCCGGGAAAGATACGCTGCTGAGTTATTTGAGGAATTACCGCGGGGCTCCGAATTTTCTTCAGCAAATCCCTTACCACGACGGTCCGAGCCTGAACATCTGCAACTCATGGATAATTCTATGTAACCTACAGATCGTGATTTGATTAATGTAAATATGTAAGAATTTTTTTAAATTGTTATATGTGATTTTATTGATGTCGCTGATTTTCTCTTGTAGATTGTACGTTTTAAATGTTAAATGTGATTGTACGTTGCATAATTATTTTCCCTTGTAGATTTTTGTTCTATATTTGTTTGTTGCCGTAGATTTTTAAACACATGAAAACAACATTTTATTGATGGATAGAGAACTTTTTTGGGTATAGGATTCAGAACATTTTAAACATAAACTAAGACATAGATAACAAACAACAACAGATTAATAACCTTCTTCATTTCCAGACGGTCCTCCCAAACCTCTTAAACTTCCACACATCTTCTCCAAACTACCAACGTGAGGTATTTTGGTCTCCTTCCATTTTTTCTTAAACGCTTCCTCTTTAGCCTCAAGTTTCCCGAACTCTGCCTGGATGTCATAGCTAACGTCCGAGATCTGCTTTTGTAAGAAACAGAGCTTTCGTTCTTTCGCTCGTATTGGATCCTCATTACAATCACTGACTTGTAATGCTTGTGTAGCGAGTTCAATTCCTGTGCATGAAGATCTTCTTCGACGCCCTCCATCGCATAAGCTTTTCTCTTCCCTTTATCCATGACTTCAATTACAATTGTTAAGTAGTTGTGAATGTTTTAGAAAGGTTTCGGAATAACCACTTATATAATGGTTTTAGATTCATTTATGAATGGGAAGGTGAGGGGGTAGTTATTTTGATAGTTGGAAGATAAAGGTCCAATCGAAACAGATGTTAAGTGTTGCAGATTTGTATCCAATATCGGGAAGGTGAGGGGGTAATATATTTACGGTTGGAACACATTAGTAACCTACTTAAGCATTGTAGATATGTATTAAGTGTTGCATATTTGTTTCCAATAATTGCAGATGTCTTTCTCCTGTTGCATATTTCTTAACCATGTCGCAGTTTTAAAAATGTGTTAAAGATTTCTCAATCATGTTGCAGATTTGTTAGCGATGATGCAGATTTCTTTTCCGTATATGCGCAAGTTGCAGATTTAGTGTCGCCATTGAAAATTAAATTACCCGTTGCACTTAATTATTAGTATTGCATAATTATTGACTGAAAAATTGTGTTCTTGCAGATTTCTCATCTGTGATGCACACTGCTTATTGAAAACAATTATTGTTCAACATTAAAAAGGGAGTAATTCATTAACGCATGCTGCATGTTTTTCGGTTATGCCCACTCTTATGACAAAATCCGCATGTGTTTGCTTTGCGGGACTTTTTATTCTTCAAAGCTATTTCTAATGCGGACTTTAATCTTCTCTTCTTTGGCCTTCCCGGTTGTGGTTTAACAGGTGGGGGTTTTACCGTTTTCAGGACATCGGCCGGTATTGGTTCTGCAAAACCTCTAGGCATAATGGGTGTTGCGTAAGAATTCAACAGGTACGCCTTCGAGTAGAAAGGGTCACAACAAGAAATACGAGATACTTGTCATTCCTCTGCCCCTACAATTGCATGTTCGCATGGTATTCGCTCGAGGTCAAACCTATGACAAGAACATTTCTTCTCTTTTAAGTTGACAATATGTATTGATGTAGGAATGTTACTTGAACTTGATCTACATCAATTTCCCGAACTGATAGAAGCTTAGAAACACATACAACTTTTTGTACGATGAACCGTAAATGAAGCAAAAACACAGTTGTTGTCTGTAGTAATTGTTACCTCTAGCAATTTCTCAACCCCACAGGTTAATTGTGTTTTCAATTTCATTGCATCTGTCCTCCTCCCAGCAAACCATCTGGTCATCATCCCTCGTATAACTTCTAGAAGCCGCACAATGGTT
>OVBE01004869.1:0-22899 GCA_900406425.1 Iberis pinnata | reverse complement strand
AGCACCAACCGCGATTTTCATTCGAATATTCCAACTTAAAGGCTCATGATTTGACTCAAGATCTGAAAATCAAAAACAAAAGATTGAGAAATTTGAAAATTGAAACTACTTTTAAAAGCAAAAATGGAGTTTATAATTTTATAAACAAACCAAAAAGGTGATCTTCTAAGCTGCCCATAGGCATGTATTCATAGACAAGAAGTCTCTGATCACCACAAGTACAATAACCAATCAATGTAACAAGATTTGGATGATGCAATAAACTAAGCATAAGAACTTCTACTATGAATTCTCGATTCCCTTGTAGCCCATCTGGATTCAATTGCTTAATAGCCACTACCTGCTTTCCATCAACAACCCAAATTACATCAGAATCTTCTTATAAAAGCAAACCAGAGAGATAGAGAGAGAGAGATCTGACTTGTCCTGAATCTAAACGTCCTTTGTAAACTCTCCCAAAGCCTCCTTCACCGATCAGATTAACTTCTCGGAAGTTTCTAGTGGCTGCAGCTAACTCCTTAAACGTAAAGCTTCTGGCTCCACCACCAGGTTTAGGACTATTCACCTTACCGTTCACTGTTCCAAAGTGTATGAATAAAACCCAAAAAGGAACACAATAAAGGAGACATTAAACACTTACCTAAGATACCAGAAACTGACTCTGTTCCTGTTGTATCACTTCCGTGAACTGGAAAATTCACAAAAATTATNTCTGGCTCCACCACCAGGTTTAGGACTATTCACCTTACCGTTCACTGTTCCAAAGTGTGTCAATAAAACCCAAAAAGGAACACAATAAATGAGACATTAAACACTTACCTAAGATACCAGAAACTGACTCTGTTCCTGTTGTATCACTTCCGTGAACTGTAAAATTCACAAGAATTTTTTAAAAAATGAANCAGAAACTGACTCTGTTCCTGTTGTATCACTTCCGTGAACTGGAAAATTCACAAAAATTATAACTTTGTGGGGAAAAACAGAAGAATGGAATTTTGAAAAGAACCTGATGAATCGAGTGGGTAACGAGAATTGGATCGAGCGGTGTCAATGTCTACTCTTGTGTCGTTAGTTCGAGGATTTAAACAAGAGAAGCAAGTCATGTTCTTTCTTTAATCTCACCACTGAAAACAAAAGGGATGGAGCTGGTTTCAGAAACCAAGCTCCTGAAAATCCCAGACCAGACACAAAGTCTTTGAAATTACGATAATAGGATTTGATTTATCTGTGTTTCTCTTGTAGATAATTCAAGAAAACAAAAGGAACAAACTCTTTTTTTTTTTTTGCAGAGTAAAAGAATTATTGAAAANATGAATCGAGTGGGTAACGAGAATTGGATCGAGCGGTGTCAATGTCTACTCTTGTGTCATTAGTTCGAGGATTTAAACAAGAGAAGCAAGTCATGTTCTTTCTTTAATCTCACCACTGAAAACAAAAGGGATTTTTTATAAGATGGAGCTGGTTTCAGAAACCAAGCTCCTGAAAATCCCAGACCAGACACAAAGTCTTTGAAATTACGATAATAAAAATTTGATTTATCTGTTTTCTCTTGTAGATAATTCAAGAAAACAAAAGGAACAAACTCTTTTTTGTTTTTGCAGAGTAAAAGAATTAACCCAACAAAGAGAAGATCCGAATCGGCGATAGATTGCAGGAAGAGAGAGAAAAATATTATTAAAGAAACTGAAGAGTTACTAAAATAACAAAAATTACATCAAATCGAATGGAAAAATGACAAGGATCTTGAAACGGACTTGAAACAAGAAAAAGGGAGAGAAAATCACGGGGACTAAACTGATTATGGTTCTTGTATTAAACTTCTTTTTTAGTTGGAGCTACTAAAATTTAAGTGGTAGAAGACGACGAGTTTCGTTTTGTTCTTTTCCAAGTAGGACCCAATTTATTGATCATTTACTTTTATAATATAAATTTCTCTTCTTTCTTTCAAAAATTTTAAAATAAAATAATATTCCCAAAATATCGTGAGTACCTTGTTCATCATCAACCTCTCTTCTCTGGCATTTATAACGGTCAGGTCCCAATTCTTGAATTGACCATTATACCCTTCTCGGATAATAGACACAGTACAGTGTGAGAGAGAGAAAACTCACGAGGCCGACAATTTATTTGCGGTTGGATCTTGACAAATTTAACGGTCCAGATTTTAAAGATTGATATTACGTGTTATTACATCCTTCNTCCTTCAACTGGGTCCCACATCTTTTCTGAGTTCAGTGGTCACACACACTGTCCTCTTAGCCCCAATATTGACTTTATTTTCCATTTTAGAATATGCTTTTTCGATGACATTGTTGCCTGCCTTATAAACAATTATTAATTGTTTTTTTGTTTTTTTTTCTCATTTTTTGTACACTTTTTTTTTTCATATTTGTGACATTATTGTTGATTTTCTTATCACCCCCACATCTAAAAATCTAACGTATGTTCATGCAAAAAAAAAGAAAAAGGTATCTAATGAGCGTTACTACTTTTACTTTTGAAATTCTTTTTTCACTAACAAAAAAGAAACGTTAATTCTGATTAAACTGATACTAATGCTATCAGCATTAAATATTGTCTTATTTTCAGTTTCTACTATGTTTCACAATAAGTGCTATTAAAAATAAATTATTTATTTTCAGGTGAATTTTATTATATATATATATAATATTTCAACCTTAAAATATAAGAGGATTACTAACACAATTTTTTGGTAGAAAAAGAGAGAAAAACTCTTTCTAAATCAAATAAAAATAAATGAGCAGTTTTGGGCATCCAAATTCCACAATATCATCTTGAATAATCGAATCAAAACAACTAAAATTAGACACTAACAAATGAAAACAAAAGATAAATCGAATGCATAGTTTGCTAAACCGTATGTCAGACGGTTAGCTTCTCTATTCACGTGTGACACTCGGACTACCCAGTCCTTTGATAAAAAGGCATAGCACATACGTACTATGAATGAGAGTGGATGTGAATCCAATTTCATTCTTCAGAAAACCCACAACTATCTTCGAATCAACCTCCAACTCCAAATGAGTTACCCTTTGCTCTCAAGCAATATATAAACCATAATAAACACCCCCCAAAAGTTCAGCTAAAGGGGCCAAGCAATTACCTAGATTCACTGCGAAACCTGAGCGCCAAGTCCCATCAGCATCTCGTAAAACTCATCCAGCTGTCGTCGGACCCGGATAACCATGTGAAGCACCATCCATGTTTTACTTTACCCAACCTGTCGTTGGAACTAACCATGAGATATAAGTCTCCATTCGAGTCACACCACTACCCGAGATGTTATGTTTGCGATGAGCAACCATACTTCTCTCGACAGATTCAGAATAAAGCTAGTACGGTCACGACATCGAGCATTCTCTCCAAAAATATTTTCACATTTCCACTTCCATTTCCACCATATAGTCATAACAAAGATAGTTACCAATGTCATATCCCCAAGATTCCCATAAATCCAACTCAATAAATCGGATGCAAAGAATTCTTGTTGTTTACCATGCGGCACTATGCGTCTCCAAATACCAGTTGCTCTCTCACAGTCACGTAAGACGTGAGTAATTGACTTAGACCCTGTGCGACAGATAGTGCAAATCCCGGATTGTCACAAGTGTCTTCTCCTCCTCTTCATATTAGTCATAATACTTTGATGTGCTACCAACCATAAAAATATTTTAATTCTTTCTTTCTGTTGCTATAACAGTCCATATATAACGATAAAACGTAAGGGAATACTAACACTTTAGACGTTGATGTTTAACCATTAACCGTATAAATTTTAAAATTATAATTTTTATTAAAAAGATCTTGAAAATTTGTGTCGTTAAATTTACTAATTCGAAAATTAATGGAAAACAAACAAAATATATTTTATTAATATTACTTTTTCAAAATATTTAAAAATTAAAAACGATAAAAATGTTACTATTATAATTTTTTATAGAATTCAAGTTTTAATTTTTTAAATAATTAATAAGTATTTATTTGGAAGAAAAATTAATTAAAATAAGAATTTATTACATTGATCATTTAAAAAATATCGAAAATTGAAAAGGATACACAAAGTTCAAAATTTTGATTTATATTTAATTCTTATTAAAAGTATCTTACCAAAATTATAATATATAGTGGTGGATCTATAAAATAAATTAATTGGGTTTAAAATATAAAAAAATGTTATACGAAATTTTGATTTTGTTAATAGCACATGTTCAGTTAGGTAGATTTGAGTTTGATCTTTGTACATATGATTTAAGAGTTTCCCTTGAATGTTAATGTTACATCTCGGAGACTCGATGAGCCACACCTCCATTATAGTCTTACAAAAATATTTAAACAGTTTGAGAAAAATTTCTATACAATTTTTGTAGCTATTGACTCTCTCTATATATATATATATATATCTTTGTTTTGCAACTTCTCTTAGATCTTGAAGAACTCAGAAGCGGCACAAAGAGATGAAGACTTGAAGCTTCGAAGACTCATTGATCAACACGAAACTCTCTGATTTTTTTTATAAATCGTTAACATATTTAACTAACTTCTCAAGCTGAGCTGAAGCTCTAGTCTCTACAAACTAACTTACGGAAGCCCAAACGAATTTTAACCAGTATCCGAAAATACTCTCACAATCTCCTCCCTTGTCGCATATTGTCTCAAACGCTATTAGACTCTTCTTCTTCGGTGAAGGTTATTAGACCTTTCTTCTCATAACACCCATCGGATCCTGGTTCCACCATCTTTTGGACAATCAACAGCTTCAGATAATCACTCTTAACTCTTTAGCGAACTATGATTTCCTTTTCCCTTTGTATACAACGTTTCAACTGACTTGATCTTTTATTTTACTTTGCAAATGCTAATCACCTCTTAGAAATCCTTATGCGCATACCCATGAATGAGAGTTATGCAAGGTAAATACCTTTCAATCACTGCGCATGTGTGTTCCTATAAAAAATTAGTCTCTTGAGGATTCTTCTGTGACACAAGCTAACGCTTCTTTGTGTCGCCCTTTTTATGTTGCGAAATAAACCAATCAACTAGTTCACCTCACAACTCCACCTGGATCTATAAAGAGGTAACCTCGAGAAGTACTAAGCACTTCTCAAAATTATTCTCAGGTAAGCACTTAGTAATCATGTCTAATGGGTTTGTTGTAGTGTGAACCTTGTGAATTATATATCACCATATATTATCAAATCTATGATTTTATTAAACTTGACTGTTATGTGCTTTGTTATGCCATAATATACATTGTTCTTTGCCAAATTTATTGCACTTTGAGAATCACTGTAGATTTTAAGTCTTTCTTGATTAAACCCTAATTTAGAACAAAAACCCTTTAACCATAAGCTTTTTTAGCAGCTTCTGTTGCAACCATGTACTCAGCCTCTATGGTGGATAAGGCTACTACATGATGCAAATTGGACTTCCAACTAATAAAATTTCCACCAACTTTAAATGCATAATCAATATCAGACCTATGCTTGTCTAGGTATACAACATAATCTCAAATTTGTAAAACCCCCAATAGACATTGTTTCATCTTGTTTGCCGAAAGAAGTTAAACTAGTGTTTGAAGATTCTTTAATGTACCTTAGAAACCACTTTACTGCTAACCAGTGAGATCTTCTTTGTTTGACCATAAACCTACTGACCAAAAAAATGCCATTGGTTAAGTCTGGGCATTTGCCAATCATGGTATACATCAGACTTTCCACAGCGCTAGCATAAGGAACTGACTTCATAGTTTCACTTTCAAATTCCAGTTTTGACTTTGGCAAGTTTCTCAATTTAAATTGGGAATTTATTGATGTTATTACTCACTTAGCATCTGACATTCCAAAATTTTATACAACTTGAGTTAGACACCTTCCTTGTGACAATCTCAGTAGATTCTTTTTGTTATCCGTGGTTATTTCCATTCCCAAATTTTTTGTTGCTAAACCCAAATCTTTCTTCTCAAACTGCCTGCTCAAACTTTTTTTTTAACTCTTGAATTCATTTGATGTCTCTTGCTAATCTACATATCATCTACATAGATTAGTAGATAGACCATGTCTTCAATGTTACTTCCTTGCATGTAGACACATGAATCATAGATACTTCTGATTTGTCATGAATTGATCAAACTTTTGATTCCAATTCCTCGGAGACTGTTTTAAACCATAGAAATATTTTTGCAGTAACCAAACATGATCTTTCTTCCTAGGATAAATGAATTCCTCTGGTTGGTTCATATAATTAGTTTCATATAATGATTCATTTAAGAACGCAATCTTCACGTCTAGTTGCTCCAATTTTAGATCAAAGTTCGCAATTACTGATATGATTATTATTATTATTAACACATGCTTGACAATTGGTGGAAATATCTCATTGTAGTCTACTCCCTCAATATATGTGAACTCTTTTGCAACTAGTCTTGCCTTGAATCTTGGTCATTCTATCTCTGGGATTCTTTCTTTCCATTTAAAGATCCATTTGCACCCTATTGGTTTCTGATTTTATGGCATGGGGACTAATTTGAATGTATCATTCTTTTCCAATGACTCCATTTCTTTTTTCATGGTTGTCTGCCATTTTCTCCAGTTTTTACTTCTTTTTGCTTCTGCAATAGTTCTAGGTTCTTCAATCTCAATGTTTTTAGAACAAGCTAAGATATACTCTAAATAGTCAACATCTTCAAACCTTGATGGTGGCATGTGCTCTCTTCTAACTTTGTCTCTAGCCAGAATGTTGTTACTTAAGTCTTCTTATTCAATCGTAGAACATGTAACTTCTTCATTCTGACTTTCATCTTCTGATTATGACTCTGACTCTTCTTGTTCTAACTCAACTCCACCTTGATATATTGTTCATGTTCCTCTGTTACAGTTTCTTTGTGGTTGAGCCTAATTTTGGTTTATTTTTATCCTTCTATGCTTCTTTGATCTCTTGTTCTGCATATCATCCTTCACACAATTTCTTCGTTGAACACCAAGTTTCTGTATACGGTGCATTTAAATTCCTCTGATATCCAAACTCTAAATCCTTTTACCCCTTGAGGGTATCCCATAAAGTATATTTCTTTTCATAACTATAGGGATTACTTTTTCTTGTACAGTGTGTACAAAACCTACACATTTAATCCTTCATAAATTTGAGATATCCATTTCTTTACATGTCCACATTTCTTCTTGAATCTTGTAATCTAGTGCTGAAGTGGGATATCTATTTATTAAGTAGATTGCAGTGGAGATTTTCTTTGTCCAAAACTTGTCTCATCTAGCATGCTTATGACCTTGTTCATAATAGTTTTATTTATCCTTTCTGCCACTCCATTCGGTTGGGGTGTGTAAGCACAAGTTCTATGTCTTTTAATATGTATTATTCTGCACAAAGTATCAAACCGTGTATTATAATATTCCAGACCATTATCAGTTATAAGACATTTCAATTTCTTTACAGTTTTATTTTCAACTAATATTTTCCAATCTACGAAATTTTGATATGTCTCATCCTTTGTTCTCGAAAAATATATCCATACCTTTATGCTATAATCATCTATAAAAGTTATAAAATACCAGAAGATCCCCATATATCTGAATGCACGTACTCTAATGGCTCTTTGCTTGGATGTTTGCCCTGTTTAAAGCTTTGTTTCTGCAATTTACCTAGTATACATTTTTCACAAAACTTAATAAGCTTAATTTCCTTAGTTCCTAGGTGTCCATGTTTTGCTAGTATCCTCATAATTTTTTGGCTCATATGTCCAAGTCTTGAATGCCACCTTCTTTTAATGTCAATTTCTTCAATAGATACAACTGCTTCTCCTTTTGCTACATATCTCTGCAAGTAGTTGATATACTATGTTTTTAGCATGTTTTTACTCTTGTTTTGCATTCATTCTAGCTACATTCATGTGCATTTAGGTTATTTTAACATGTATTTGCATTTGCATTACATTTCTACATGTGTTAGAAGCGGAAGAACTAAAAACGGAGATCAAATGAGCTTAAAAGATATGAGAAGATGAGAAACAAAGGTGTACCGGTTTAAGGTATCGGTTTATCCAAACCGGTACAGGCGAAACAGAGGCGTACCGGTTTGCATAAACTCGTACGAGCAGAGAAATTTGGCTAGGGACTAAGCATCGATTTTGTGGAGCAAACCGGTACACACGACGAAATTCAATACCGGTTTGGCGTACCGGTTAGGCCAAACCGATATCGAGCTGAAAAAGTCAACCTTGGACTTACTTTTTTTGTTTAAACCCAACTTTAATTGGGTTAACCCAAATGTTTATGGGTTAACCCAATGCCTTTTTAGGATACCATTTAAACACTTTTACATAATTTTTAGGTATCTTATGCTTTTTCCTAATTTTTCTTAAGAACAACTTTGTAAAACTTTTGATCTTTTGCTTATGTTAGTTTGATTTGTTGCTTTCAATTGTTTCTTTTCTTTGAAATCTTCTTCTATCTATGGCTAAACACATTTCCATTCTTGGATTTGGTGTTTATCCAATTGATAGTGAGTAATTCTCTTTTAAGCAAATGTTAGGTAGATTAGGTTAATTAGGTAATGAATCATGATGTTTAGGGCTTATTTATCATTAATCCTCATGTAGTTTATGTTCTTAATGCTAGATTTAGCTTGATCAATTGAATCTAGATCATATGTTGATTTGTGCTCGAAAGGTGTTCGATGAAATTCTTGAACCAATCACGGCTTGCTAAATGAGGCCTAACCAAAGAGATTTGTGTTAGTTAGTTTAATGGTTAAACATGGATTAGAGTTTAATATTTCATATTTGTGTAATTATCCAAGAGATTGTCTTAATTGCATGATTAGGGAAATGATTAGTGTTATGAGAATAGATTAGTCTATTTATGGAATCTTAGACCAATGATTAGCTTAATAGTTAGTATTGAACATCATGGGAAGTTACTTAATCAATCAAATCAATAACCTATGCCATTTGCTTAGCCATTTTATCTTTGAAATTTGAGTTTAAAATTATGTTGACTTTTATTTATTTCTGTTGACTTTTGATTTCTGTTGATTTTGTTGACTTTTTAATTTAAGTATGTTTGAGTGTTAAAACCAATCAATCTTAATGGCTTAGACTAAATAAGATTCATATAGGATTAGTGTGTTGAATTTCCTAGATTTGGATTGATTATTAAGTGTTATAATGACGTAAATAGACTTAAATTATTTGCTTAGACATAATTTGGCAAAACTTGTGTTTGTCAGTAGTATATACCATTTTCGTATTACCTTCTGACATGCCTTGTAGAACGTAATGATGAAGTTTTCACATGCATACTTACATTAATTATGTTCTAATTGACCCTAATAAATTAGGTTTTTGCCCATAGTTGGCATATACCTTACATCCGTTAAGATAACAATATTGATTTTGCCTATACCTTTTACCTCATTGATAGTATTGTCACCCATTAAGACTTTACCTCCTTTAAATTCTTGTAGGTCATTTATGTATTCTTTATTAGGTGTGATATGAAAAATACAACCATAATTCAATACCCATTCTTCTATCATTGCACTCACACTAGATGTTAGTATCATAGGTTCTTTAATTTATGCAACGCTTGGAGAGCTTCCCTTATGATTATCCTTCTTGTCAAGACAGTCCTTCTTGAAATGGTCTTCTTTACCACAAATAAAACAACATTTGTTGTTCTTGGACTTGTTTTAATGAGTTGTGGTTGTCTTCTTGTCATTATTGCCTTTGGTATCTACTAATAGGCCTTCTAAACTTGACTTTGATTTTGGAAAGATTCCCTTATCTTTGAGTTCTACTTCCTTAGCATATGTTATAATGATCACAACTTTTGTAGTTAGAGAATCCTTACCAGAACAAATATTTTAATATATGAACTAATTGTTCATAGCTTCGTGGTAAGCTTGTTAGGATTTGTATTGCTTGGTCCTCACCGGATATGGTGACATTTATGCTAGCTAGATCTGCAATCAACTTTAAGAAACTATCCAAGTTTTCCTCTAAAGTTTTTCCCTCGTCCATCTTGAAATTTGCGAATCTTTGTTTGAGGTAAATTCTGTTTGGAAGTGACTTTGTTTGATAATCACTTTCCAATGCCTTCCACATTCCTCGTGTTGTGTCCTCATGCATTACCTTTCTTAGGATGACATCACTTAGAGAAAAGTTGATTAATTACTTGACCCTTAGATACTTGTCCAATTGCTTGGCGCAAATCTTCTTATCTTCTTTTGTGGTTCCTTGTTTGGGTTAGCCTTGGATTTATCTTCATCCTTTAGTGTCGACAACAAATCATATATATCTAGTTGACCCATCATCTTGTATTTCCAAAGCTCAAAGTCACCTTTTTCATCGAAATTTTCAATCTCAAAACTCCCTATAGGTGGATCCATGGTTGGTTTTTTTCGAAGTTACATGTTTGACAATTAAAAAACCAGAAAACACACAGCACAATGCAAGCAAAACCAGGTAATGTTTAAATCTTTAAATTGATTTGGATAGAGATTACAAGTTACGATCTTGTCTCTAACTTTCTTTGTTTTCTAATTTTTGCTTTGGAGTGGTGAATGGTTTACTGGAGATTTGGAGTCTTTTGCGAGTCTTCTGCGAGTCTTCTTCTCCTAGTTATTGCAATCAATTTCCTGATACAATTAAGATTTTGATGCTTGACCAGCCTGCTTCTTGAACTTGCAAATCACAAAATCGTAAGCTCTTATACCACTTGTTAGGCCAATTTTTCATCTTGTTAATTGTACTTGTTCAGTTAGCTAGGTTTGAGTTTGATCTTTGCATAAATGATTTACGAGTTTCCCTTGAATAAGGTACATCTTGATGACTCTTTGAGCCACACCTCCACTATAGTCTTTAGAAAAGATTTACAAGGTATGAGAAACACTTCTATACAATTCTTTCTAGCTAATGACTCTCTTCATATCTCTTTATCTTGCAGCTTCTCTTGGATCTTGAAAAACTCAGAAGATACATATATAAAATGAAGACTTAAAGCTTTCAAGATTCAATGATCAACTCTAAACTCTCTGAAGCTCTTTATAAATATGTTTTTACAAATTTAACTAACTTCTAAAGCTCGACCAAGAGCTGAAGCCTAAGTCTCTACAAAACAACTTACAAAAGTCCAAAATTCTTTTAGCCAATATCTGACAATACTCTCACAATCTCCATATTTTTCGCATATTGTCTCAAAACCTAATTTTGTTTCTATACTCTTCTTCTTCCATGAAAGTTATCCGACCTTTCTTTGTTTGACATCCACCGGATCCTGGTTCCACCACCTTCTGGCATAATCAACAGCTTTAGGTAATCCCTATTCATTCTTTAGCGAACTCTGATTTTCTTTTCCCTTTGTATACAATGTTTCAGCTGACTTGATCTTTATTTACCTTGCAAATGATAATCATCTCTTAGAAACCCTTCTCCGCATACCCATGAATGAGAGTTCTGCAAGGTAAACACCATCCACTCACTGCGCCTCTTTGTTCCTATAAACAATTAGTCTCTTGTCGATTCTTCTGTGACACAAGCTAACACTTCTTTGTGTCACCATTTTTTATGTTGCGAGATAAACCATTCGACTAGTTCACCTCACAACTTCACCTGGATCTACAAAGAGGTAACCCCGAGAAATACTAAGCACTTCTCAAAGTTCTTCCCAAGTAAGCATTTGGTAATCATGTCTAATGGGGTTTTATGTAGTGTGAACCTTATGAATTTCAATTTCACTATCTGGTTATCAAATCTCTGATTTTATTAAACTTGACTGCTATGTGCTTTGTTCTGCCATGATATACACTGTTCTTTACTAAACTTATTGCACTTTGAGAATCACTGTGAAGATTCTTGATTAAACTATAATTAAGAACAAAAACCTTTTAACCATAAGCCTTCTTTATCAGCTTTTGTTGCAGCTATGTACTCAGCCTCTATGGTGGATAAGGCCACTACATGCTGCAAAATGGATTTTCAACTAATCAAATTTCTACCAATATTAAACACATAACAAGAAACAGACCTATTCTTGTGTAGGTCTGCCGCATAATCTGAATATGTAAAACCCTCTATAGACATTGTTTCATCTTGTTTACTTAATGTTTAACTAATGTTTGAAAATCCTTTAATGTATCTTAGAATCCACTTTACTGCTAACCAGTAAAACCTTCCTAGTTTGGCCATAAACCTAATGACCAAACAAATGCGTAGGCAAAGCCTGGACGTGTGTCAATCATAGCATACATCAAATTTTCCATAACACTAGCATAAGAAACCGACTTCATAGATTCACTTTCCAATTCCCATTTTGACTCTAACAAGCTTCTCAATTTAAATCGGGAATTTACTTCTTATTATTGACTTAACCTCTTACATTTCAAAAGTCTTTATTCACGTTTGGTCATGTTACGTATTTGGTAACTAGGATTTTACCCGCACATTATGAATTTTTAAAAATTATAAAATTTAATATTAAATTCATAGTTGTAACATTATTAAGACATTGTATACTATCATGGATTATATATACATTAGTTAGTAACGTTACAATTATTCTAATTGTTAAAATATTTATTATGTGAATTTTGGTTAACAAAAGTAATGAAATGTAAAATATTATTATTATGTCGATATATATGTAAATAAGTCTTCATGTATGAGACAAATATCTATATCCTATAAACTACATAACTTATTATGTTAAGATCTAGGTTCTAAGTTACATAGTATTTAATATCAATGGTGCTATTTAATTTAATAAAAATATAATTTTAACAATACTTAAAAAAATTGTTAAATGTGTCTTACTCCAAATTAAAGATTTTGATATCCCATCAACAAAGAATGAAAAATTTAAAAGAACTGTTGAAAGAACAAAATTAAGAGAATAACTTATGATTTCTTTTTTAAAATCAAGCTTAACTAAAATTTTTGGATTTAACCACATAAAATTCTAACCCGCAACGCACTAAATTTTTCAAAGTAATATTATATAGTTGATGTATAATTAAAATTATTATTGTTAAACTGGTGTGATATGTTTTACATAATATATATATGTATATCAAAATTTTATTTAACTCATACTATTGTATATAAACTATTTTGATGTCCAATCTATGAATCATAATCTTAAAACATTGATCCTAACCCGTTCAACATTTAATGATCTCGTATAATATATATATATATATATATATATATATATCTAATTAAATTTTTATATTTTGAATAATTTATACGTGTTCTTATTTTTATATCACCAAAAATGAAATAATTTTAGAAACAATATGTAAATTAATATAATATGTCGATAATGCAATAAAAATGTATATAACATAATGTCAAATTTATGATGAATTTATATTCATGATATTAATATTACAAAAATTATGGCATAATTAGCTTTCACATTTATGATACTCCATAAAACTTTATAGTTTCGTATTTGTAATTGATTTAAATATTTTTATTATTGTATTAATTAATTATTTATTAACATATAATATTAATTAAGAAAAAATTAAGTTAACAAATACTTAAACGAATTTTAAATAATAGTTATATTATTTATTGTTTAGATTTATTAAATAAATAACGTTAAATATAAAATAATAATTTTGAATATAAAAAATTAGAATTAGAAATTCCAAATTTTTAGGAGAATATATATAATTATTTTAAAAAGAAGTTCCATGTTTTTAGGTGAAATATAATTTGTCTATATTACCTTTAATGAAAATTTTAAATTGTATCTAAAACCAATGGCATTATATGTAAATTTCTACAAAATAAATGTTTTTCTTATAAAAATGCTTCCCAATTAATAATATAGATGTTGACATCTAATTCTAATTCTAATTATATAATATATTCATTTTCGATAATATCATTATCGTTAGAAAATTGATAGATAATAATAATATTTAACTAATAGAAGGTAAATAGTAATAATATATATATATATATATATATATATATATATATTATATTCCCTACTTTTTCTTTTTTGATTGAAAAGAAAAATTAATAATTATTTAATGTTAAACCAGAAATAAATACGTTTTTTTACATATGCTATGATTTAAGTTCTAAAATTTTGATATATATTACATATTCTAATTTTTTAAATCTCACACGAAATGCAAAAAAAAAAAAATTAGTGGACGAAAAACATAATATAAATATTCTAAAAATGATAAATTATAATAGCAAATTTTTTATAGACATCTTATTTAATTTAATTTTTTAATTCATATCTTTTAATCAATAATCAAACAAAACATAACAAAATACAAGAATATTAATCGTAATAATGTACTTCATAACAAAAATATATATAGTAAATAATTTACTTTTATTTTTCAACTTTTAAAAATTTAATTTCATTTTTGAAATTGATAATAAATTTAAAATTAGAAATTTTAACATGATAAAAACTGATATAATTTTATTTTGTAGTGATCAAAAATTCCAGTTTATGATATTTGTAATTTTCACTAAGCTATAAATTATATTCAAATTCTTTTACCGTTTTAAATTTAAGCTATCAACATATTTTAAAAAAGTTTAAGGCAAAATATTTTTGTATAACTATTTTGTTATTAAATTATTTCATGCACGACACTAGTCATCATTTAGTCATTGATTAATTTAGGTAATGCGAAAAAAATATATAAAGTTTAAAGATTTTGTTCAGATTTTTAAATTTTAAGATATCTAGGTTTCTCATAGCAGGGAAAAATACCTATTCTCCTTGATAATCAACTCGATTTGAGAAGGAGAAATAGACAAATAGACTAGTTTTCAAAATTCCTTTTTTTTTTTTTTTTGACATTACACTAATCCCACAAAGGAGATCAAAATTGTAGTGCCATAATAATTTAGGTGGACCAATGCCACCACACTACAACGTACTCGGCGTCCTCGAAATTCCTCTCATCACATGGAAAAATGACATTTCTAAAAAGGTATCTCACTGCTATCCCATCTTACACTTTGTTTTGTTTCAAGATTTCCATGTCACTTAGCAAGCAAATTCAATCAGAACTAACATGGTTTTGATGGGACTCAAAACCAATGGGAAAAAAGAAAGATAGCATGGTTGGCCTGGACAAAACTTGTCAAATCAAAGCAAATTAAGTTGGCACTTGTTCCTCAAGCCAAATTGGTTGCTAGCCCATATTTACAAGGGGAAATACCATCCAAATTCAATTTTTGTGTGGATAATACCACTTTAACATCGACCTTACATGGATGGAAAAAAGTGTAAACATTTAGGTTTAGTTGTCGGTGATGGAAAAGTAAAAGCAATCAATATTTGGTATGACCACTGGCTTTCTTTAACGGAGAAGCTTGCTAGTTGCTCCTACTGGCACTGTGCTATGAGACTCTCAAAAACTTCGTGTATCCTCGCTTATCAGTTCATCTAGAGCTGATTGGAATGTAGAAATAATTCAAAGGTTTTTCGCAACCTTAAAACAATTAAACCAAGCAAAACAAAAGCATCAGGTAAACAAGTCTGGCTCATATCACCATCAGGCTTGTATAGCACAAAATATGGATATCATGTGGCTTTAGAGAATTACGTACCTAGCGTAGATGAATCGGACGGACCTGCAGTGAGTTAACTGGGTTTGCAACTTTTGGAAGTTACAAAAATAAAACTCTTCCTTTGGAAATCAATCCTAGGAACCTTACCCAACTGGTGGAAAACCTCGAAAAAGAGGCATTTCAGGAGGAATTGGATGCCTTTGATGCGAAGAACCGGAATCAGTTATTGACCTTCTATTACATCTTTCTTTTGCAGCGCAGGTGTGGAGTACTACACCCTTCAAGACAGCTTTGGAAGCTGCCCAAAAGCCTGGTTTGTCTCCCAAGTAGCATTATTTATCGATCTTATGCAGCGTCGAGAAGTGACTCTATAGCTGGCTTGGCTTGGATACTTTATCGATCACATTCTCCCTTTTTCTCAACTCTCAAGCAATATTGCTCTACCTGTCGTTGACGGCAGAAGAATGTGAAATACTCACCCACTTGCTTCTCACTTTCCATTATGGCACAAAGATGAAAAAAAACATTGCCAAAATATAATTGAAAGATTGTAGGAAAATGAAAATATAAAATTATATATCCTACAGCCCGGGAGACTCCTGAGGTTTCTTTTTTTTTCCTTTTTAACCCTAAAAAATTATAAATGTTGCAATAATCTGTACAATAGAGGCTTTGTCCCATATATTTTCATGTCACAACAAATAAGCCATGACTTTCCACAAGATTTCATACCAGAAAACATATGGCTGAGTTAGCCATTAGAAAATGCCTCCTTTCTCTTAAATATCACCCTATATTCATTTTCATCTTCAGAGCTGTAATGCCAGATCCGGATGCTGTGACGACGATGAACCCGTCTGCAGATTAGAGCCTGGGGAGTTTGGTGAGACGAGCCTTGTGTTAAGGTCTGGCGGAAGCCGGTGGAATTCCTGTTTGCTGTAAGGAAATAACCCCCCTTGCTGTTGCGTGTCTGGTATGGCCTCTCTGGTTAGGTTTGGTTGTTGCTGCCTCGCCATTCCGAGCATCTGACTTGGATTATTGATGAATCCATTGAATCCGCCGATTAGGCTGTTGCTGCTCTCGGGATTGATCAGAGGTTCTGACTGCTGAGGGAAGGATGATGATGGGTACTCGGTTTTTGGATTCAAGGCACGGGCAGGTTGTGGTGCGGTCTCCTCGATGCCCTGGGAAGAAGAATGTTTGTTTCCAATGAAGGCGCTCGAAACAGAAGCTGTTGGAGACAGGATTCTGTTTGAATGATCATCAGAAGCTAAGTCATTAGAACACTTTTGTTTTCCAGGTGATGTTAGCAAGTTTTGTTTCTGAGAATCATCCTCTTCAGGTCCTGCTGGTTTCTCTCCAACCCAACCTAAACCAAATTTGATTCCAGATGGCAACACAGTCTCGATCCTCTTCGATGCAATTTTCCAGGCAACAGGACCGAGATTTGCAGCGTATCGTGCAAGACTCCTCGCATAGCCATACTCAGTATTCAGCCCAACCTGATGAATAAGGAAAACAATTGATCACTCTTGCTTCTCTATACCAAAAAGAATAATAAGTTGGCATAACGTACTGGAATTAACTGTTTTAACTCGTCTTCAAGTGTTGTCAAAACCGAAGGCTCCTGCGTAGAAGTTGAGAGATGATTGTAGGTATCACGTCTGTTATCATCGACGTTAAAATGTTTCATCCCATACTTGTTAACCGCCTTCACAACCGAAGCTACAAGGAAACCAAAACGATGGTTTCATTCACATACTGGCAAAAAAAAGACTGTAAGAGAGTAAAAAGCTAAGGAGATTCTTTTACGTGGAAATTCGTTCTCCCAATCTATCGACCAACCACTTTGAGTCTCGCTGTTATGATTGATTCTAACCGTCGATGTTTCTGCTTGACGGAATTTGTAAGGAGGAGCCTTTCTTAAGTTGTAAATACCTGATAGCTTATTAGAGCTATCTCCTCCGGGAATGAGCGCATCGGCTGAAATTTCAGAAGCAGTATGGTCAACAGAAGATGGTTCAGGCTGTTTCTTAGGCGGGCGACCTCTTCTTGCAATTTTTGGCTGCTGCTGCTGATGTTGTTGTTGTTGGTTTCGTGGTTCTTCATCATCACTGTCTTGTCTTAAATTCTCAAAGTCCTTTTTCGCCAATTCAAGTATAGCCCGTGCCTAAACCCAAATACTAATTTTCAGAAACATGCAACAAATTATGAAAACAAGTATAGTAAAGAAAAATATCAAATTTAAGGACATACCTGTCGATAATATACAGTGTCTGCTGAATTGTATTCCATTGCATTCGTACATATTAAAAATATATCACTCTGCAACAAAAACAGTGAGCGAAGCGAGACATATCAAAGAGGGGAAAAAAGTTGTTTCAACACCAATCTGAGAGACAACTCTGCTTCTAAGCAGAACAGTGACTTTGAATTAAACACAACTTTTGAAACAGCCATATGTTTACTACATGTATCTTCATTGGTTAGTAATAAAGCATTAAGATCTCATAACTGATCGAAATGCACGCAAACACCATCCATCAATGGTTCTCCATAAACCACAAGAAGCACTAAGAAAGTTCTGATATGAAGATTCCAAGTAGTAAGACATTTTTGTAGCTACTAGAGAAACCTTAGCATAGGAATGCATCAAAACTATCAAGGATATGACCACCCATTGAAAGCTCAGGGGAAAGCATTAAAGAGGACTCTAATGGACTTTCAAAGTAGGTGACTTTTACCTCAAATTGTTCTAAACTGGCATACACTCCAGAGTCTAATTTCTTCCGTACGGTGCTAAAATCCATTGGATTCGTGATAATCTCATGATAATCAGGAAGCTGTAACAGAGACCGAACGCAGATAAGACCAACTAAATCTTGTGAAATATACAAGATGATCATCAAGTACAAGGGACAATCACCTCCTCAGGATCAACTGGGTCTGAGTAAACGCCATAAGTATCCTTCCTTCAAGTGTTTGTAAAACCAAAACTGAGTTAAAACCATGTCAAGCAAAATACATAAAAACGAGACTATGTCAGAGAGCAATGAAAGGAACATACTTTTGAAGTCTATCGAGGATGAACAACAACAACTTTTTGTCTGGCAAAGGTGTAGTGGGGCCTGACTCCACGGGAGATCCTGTCCACATGTAAACGACAACCAATAATTTTAATTTAATCACCAGATATATTTCGCTTTTATCCTCGTACGAATTTCAGTTGGTTGCCTTTTCAAGAATTAAATAAAGGAATAAAAAGGTTTAATTTTATATAAATATATACCTTGAAGAATGTCTGTCGCTTTCGAAGCCTTTTCTCCCTGTAGGAACCATGAGATTATATGATCAACTCCAAGTTTTACATTAAAAAGGTGAGCTTTGGTAAATTTTAGAGGTGTTCACGTTCATGTTCTTGTTTATAGCAATAATCACAGGAGAAAACTGTGAACTTCAAGACAGAATCGTAAACTAGGAAACTTAAAACTCCGGAAAAGACAAATATGGAACTTGTTTCAGACATGATGGTTTTAAGTGCAGTGCAGAGGGTATCTTTAATTCAGGTAAACTATGATTTAAGTACCAGAATCAGAGAATAAAATATAATATTCATATGAAAAAATCACGACAATTCAGCGTAATAAAGCGAGAATAAAAACTGATAAAACCTTACGAATTTTCCTGCCGAAGACAAAAAAAAAAAGTGGGAAATATAATTAACAGAAAAGCTGAATTATGAAATTGCCACCAATAAAAAAGAAGGAATGACACAGTCAAACTCATCCACTCACTCATCAATATTCAAGCACAAGAAGAACACAACAACCGCGCGAAATCCCTAACGTTATTTAAACCTAATTTCTCAGATAACTCAAAATTTGTATGTTGTTTCTCAGGATAAAATCGATAGTTAGGTCGAATTTGGAAACGAAATCGATCCAAAAGGAATTCAATTTCTACCGTATAGTCAGATCCGCCGCCGATCTTTCGTCTATTGACGGATGCCTCGGGAATGTCGCTGGCCTCGTCTAGGTTCAGATCGGAACCGCCTGATTGGGAATTAGGAGAATGACGATGGGAGTGGGAGTTTAATCCGTGCAAAAGCCTGAGTTTCTTCTCGCGGCGCTCGTCATCGTCTTCCTCTTCTTCGTCTTTGATCCAAGGGGAATCTGAAGAAACAGCGTCGGGATTAGGGTTCCGGCGCTTGGATCGGCTGGTGGAGTAGGGAGGGTGATTGAGAGAATTAGGGTTTTTGGAGGCGGATCTATGGTCATCGGGTTGAGTTTTGTTGTGCTGTTGTTGCAATTGTTGCTGTTTAAGAGCTCGCTTCTGAAGGTCTAGAAGAGATGGCCTCCCTTTCTTCTTCTTCTTCGTCATTGTTTCTGCTACCTCACCCATTTTCTCTCTCTTTTTTTCCCCTTTCCCTTTCTCTCTCCCTTTCTCCTCTTAGACACAGGCGTTTGGTTTTGTGTTTCCTTACGTTTTTTTTTTCTAAATCGTAGCTAAAACAAAATTAAAAAAAAACTCTACTTCGCACGTGCTGAGTGGGTAACGTAGATTTATTCGTGTTTTACTATGGGCCTAGTGGATACGAATTTGGGCTGTATTAAAACCGAATTTAAGCCCATCAATCGTAACTGTTAGGGCTTTTGAACAGTGAACACGAAAGAGGCAGGGTCAAGCGAGTTTCTTGAGATCCAAGCTTTGCGCCAGCGAGTTCATTATGGAGTGTTACAGAAAACTCTATTATACTATTGCTATTTAGGGGTGGGTATTCGATTTCTATTCTAGTTCGATTCGGATAATTCAGATTTTGGGTATTTCAGATTCGAAATATGAATTACTTGAATAGAACCTAAATAAGAGCCGAGTAGATTTTGGTTCATGTTAGGGTCGGATATATTCTTGTTTGATTCGAGTCATGTTTTTCTTACCAAGACTGGTACGAAACCGGTTTTGTTTTTGGGTTTCTAAAGTAATTTAGTTTTTTTTAGTCTGATATTTTGGGTTTACGATTTATATTTTATGGATAACTGGATAATTTGGATATTTGGGTCCAAAACCCAACTAAAACTCGAATTATCCAAACCAAAAAACCTGAAATACAACCAAAAACCCGAATTACCGATAAAAATTACTTATATATAAATTCATTCGGGTATTTGGGTATCTGTTCGGGTTTTAGTTCGGATCCGGTTCGGATATCCATACTACAAAATTATAAAACTCATTCGGGTTATTTGAAAATTTAGTCATTTCTAAGATTTTCGATTCAGGTCCGATTCGGATTTCTAGTTTTGGGTAAAATGTACGGCCCTAATTCTTTGCACATATTTTTTAACAATAAATTATTAATATCAAATAAAAAGTAAAAAACTAAAAATTTAGTTTGTAATTTAAGATTTAATTATGTATTATAAAATTGTAAATATTTTAAAATAGTTAAGTTTTAAATATTATAATATTAAAATATATTATTTTTATATGTTAAGAAATTTAAGTTAAATTAAGTATTGACCCATGCATTGCCCGGAGTAAAATTTTAAACTTTTCAAAAAACCTGGTATTTTTTTAATATAGTTATGGAATTTTATATTTATATGTTTGTTTTTGGCAATTATAGTTTGATATATTAAATAATAAGATTAATATACAAACAATAATTATTTGTTCTTTAAAGTATTAAGTATTTTTAAATATCTTTATTAATTTTGTCATGAAACAATTATTTTGAATTTAGAATGCTAAACTTTGTAAGATATTATATTAATTTTATAAATTTATTATAAGTGAAAAAATACTAATTAACTAAAATTTTATTGTGCGTGGTGTAAATAAATTATTATTTAATAAATTATAATTTATACGGCGTAGTTAATAATGACATATATATATTAAAATATATTAATTTTGATCTACGACAACAATGATGTGTAATAAATTTTAATATATATAACATATTTAACAGATCATACAATATATATAAAATATATATACATATCTTTTTTCTACCCGTTACATATAAAAAGTTAAGGCGCTAATATTTAAATGTAATATTCTCTTTATTCTATTGTAATAAATTTAAATTTTTACAGTTTATTTAACTCGTCATAACATAAATTCTACGATATAACATATTAATGTATATCTTTTAAAATAAAATATATATTTAGTTTATATAACACTTTTATACGATAAATCTAAGACCATGATGATCAGAAAGTCAAATCTCACGATATGTATACTCATAAACCATATAAATACATCCTTTGTATTTGTTATTATATATCGCTTTGTACAAAATCAAAAAGTTTTTTTTATATAAACCATAGTTGTAAAAGTAACAATCAATTCTCATACTGCATATATATTAAAATATATTATTTTGTATTCGACCGTGAAAAAAATTGATCTCAAAACACTAATTTATACCCAAAATATTTTATATATTTTATTTGCCAAGATAATAAAAAATAAGTAGTTAAAAATATAATTTGAAATTACACGAGAGAATGTAAAAATAAATTACCTGCAACAACTTTTGAAAAAAATACAAACAATTAATTTTCAAGAACTCAAAAAAAAAATCCAAAATAAAGATCTGAGATCCAATTTTCACCCAACAATATTTGAAGTCGAGCCCTACTGATTGAAAAAATTATTGTCGTTCAAATGGGAAGAGTAAAGTCGATGGTAAATGTCCACCTTCCTCTACAAGTCTGTGATCAAATTGAGTTATAGAACAATAATAGTGGAAGAGCATTAAACGCATCAGTTTATCATAAGGAAATGAGAGACGTGATTCAATAACATAGTCACAAACTTTGTAGAAAACAATCAAACAACACACAATTATATCTATGGTATGACATAATATAAATAGTTTCCAGTAACCTGGTTTTCTTGATCATCTCTCTCTGGACCTTATTCAAGAAGGAACATTTATAAAACACAAAATTTTAAACCTCTCCAAAAGAAATTGCACACCTAACTTATGTTATATATACATACCAAATGAAGTCATAATATCTTTTATATTTGTTGAATCAAGACTTAACAAGTAGTTTTAGGTCTTAGATTACGTGGGTCAAAGCTTAGAAGAATTTCATATATCTTTTTAAGAGTGATTACATGAGTATTTATATGGAGACATAAGGCAAAAACCCTAATTACATAGATTTAACCTAATGGGCCACGAGCTGGACAGCCCAACTCGTCAGGTCGGCCCATGTAGCTTTCGTCTTCCTATGCCTTTTCTCTTCGTCACGTCGGCGTCCAGTTGGGCCTTGAGTCGAAATGGGCTTTCAGGA
>OVBE01004868.1:0-22900 GCA_900406425.1 Iberis pinnata | reverse complement strand
ATGTACTCTACAACACAACACACAACATACACTTCTATATGATACTTTGTTGAATATTAGACTAATCAATATTGAATATCATTGTAGAACTTTTATAGACATTTTAAATACGCAAAACATCAATAATCATAGTTTTAAATCTTATGGCTCATTGTAAAACTAATAAAACAAAATATAACTATATGTAATACTAAAATAATTGAAATTCACCAGAAGTACAACTATTTGTAAATTTCGTCCAACTACTACATTAGAGATAACTATTTAAATTTTTAGTGGGCTAAGTTAAATGTTTTGGCGTGAAATTTTCAAATTATTTTGGCTTGAAACACACTGAATTTCAGGCGAGATTTTTAAAAAATCTAAAATCATCTCTATATCATATCACCTCTCTCCATCTCCATCTCATCATTCTCTCTCCATCTCTCTCACTCATTCTCTCTTAAACAATAATTCATTCATCAGAAAATGGATCCATGGGCCGAGAAAGAAGAAAGAAGGGAAAGGAAGAAGATGAAGGAACACTACGACATGATTGAGTTCATTGCAGATGCTCACTTCAGGATTCCAGATGAGTGCCCTTGTGGAGAAGGAGTCGTCGAAGAGCTTTCTACTAATCCAAAAGATCATGATTTCATGCCAGGCCGAAAGTACTGGACTTGCAAAGATTTCAAGGATGATGGTTTCCACTTCCGTCAACCATGGGTTTGTGAAATCGAGGATGAGGTTTGCCGCTTAAGGAGGGAAATGGACGAAATCCGTGCAGAGATTGCTGAGCTCAAGATGCGTATTTCCCGTGACTGATATGTTTTTGTCTATGATTTTCAGTATTAAGACTTATGATGTGTTAAATTTATAGCTAAGTTGTATTTTAGAATTTGGAATTATCCTAGTTTTCCCTGTTTTTCCAATTATCCTTGTTTTCCCAGTTTTTCGAATTTTGAAACAAGATAGGTTTTCATCTCCAATTTTAGGCGGGCTATCCTTAAAAAAATAGAAATATTGGCGAAAACATTTAAATTTTTTGGCGGGCTCTAAAAAAACTTGAAAAATAGATTATCTCTCTATAAGTTCTCTTCTCATCTCTCTCACTCTCTATCTCTATCACAAATCTCACTCTTTTCCATCAAAATATATCAAACTCTCAACCAAAGAAAAAATGATTCCTCCAAATTGCTGTCAATGTGGACAACATATCCAACCCGAGATTTCTACGAATCCAAACGATAAGGATTTCTTCCCAGGTCGAAAGTACTGGACTTGCAAGAATTTCAAGGTTATATTGCATTTTTCTCATATTTTCTCTAAATTTGTTCAATAAGTAAAATTGAGTGCAACTATGCCAAACTGACAGCATGATGGTTTCCACTTCCGTCAACCATAGGTTATTGGAATTGAGGATGAAGTTCGCCGCTCAAGAAAACAGATGGACGAAATGCTTAAAGAGGTTGTTGAACTCAAGAAGCTAATTCCCCGTGTATGAGAAAATTTTGGAGATCTCTGAATTATGTTGTGTCAAGACATATGTTATGTTGTATTTCTAGTATTTCCAGTTTTTCCAGTGTTTCCAGTATTTCTAGTATTTCCAGCGTTTCTAGTATTTCCAGTTCACTACAAACCAACATCAACACAAGTTTTAATTAAACAAAAGGAAACATAAGGAGACAACATAAGTTTAGGTTTTAGTGTACACCAAAAGCAACATAAGTTTAAGCACAAAACAAAAGCAATATCAGTTTTTAAAGAGTTCTCCCATATCTTCTTTGAAGTTGTTAAAGAGTTCTACCAGTTCATTCATTTTCACCATCACTGAAGCTCCTTCATTAGTGGCTCATGTCTCTGTTCCACCATTATCAAGGATAGGGGCTTCTCGAGAAGTCACATCTTCCTCCAGCATATCTTCAAACCTAACAACATCTCCACAATAAAACCTTTTCATCCAACTCTCAACAATCACGTCATCGTTATCTATAACGTCCTCTGGTTCTATAAACCTATCTAGTAGACTTGTTCCTCTTCCGTAATACTCAAGATGTTCTCAATATCCTACAAACAAACCACTAATGCATATCAAATACATAATAAATAAGTAATGCATGTCACATAATTTTTTAAGTAGACAACTAACCTTAGTTGTACCAAGTTCCTTATTTATTTTTTATAGTTTAAATCCCTTCATTTCACTCCTCTTGAACTTTAATTTGCACATCCTTGGACATCCTGGGTCTACGCCTTAAATCGAATCTCCGAAGCTAACCCTCAATTCCTTAATACGGGAAATGTTAGTATCACAGAGTACCACATAGTATCACATTGTCCATAAACATTATAATAGAAGAAAAAATCATAAAATTTATTTAAAAGACTTACCTCCATTGGAATGTAGAAGCATGGAATTGGACATATCACATCTTCTTTGACATTCCCTCCAAAATGAGCCATAGTATGAGAAATTTGTGTCAAGATGTAATCCAAGGACAATCTACCCGAAGGGAATGTGCTACATAAGTTCAGATCATCAACTGCTCTCAGCAGGAATTCATCAACAGAAGGGGCATCCTTGCCAGTCTTTCTCTGCCCGAGAATAATACTTGATAGAAAATACAAGACCAACAACCTCAACCTATCACGAGAAGGTTGCATTCCCTCCTGAACCTTTTCTTTCACGTCTTGGTATCTTACTATACCAGTGCCAAAATATTTCTTAACAAAGTTCATGCCTCCAGATTTCTTGTAGTTTAGTCAATAGTTTTTACAGTTCAATCCGGATATCAAAGCATGTTCTCTAATACCATAGCGTATGGGCAACCATTGACAACAAACCATACCTCCTTTTCCTTTTCTATATGTGCGGTTATGAGGAGGAGCATCCACATACCCATAACCTTGTGGTTTTCATCATTTAGAATGTGCCGATGATTATCAAAATAACTCTTCTCTAGCCTATTCATCGGGGGGTCTAATTCTTCTAGTTTTTTTTAGTACTTCAGCAACGTAACACCTCACTGATACCTTTATCTTCTTCTTGTACTCAGTCGGTGGAAAGTACATGCCCAAAGGTTTTAAAGCACCATCATCAGAATCCTGCAAAAAAACCAAAAAATGTATATGAGTTCTACTTAGTTATACCAGTAGTACAAACAAACTAGTTATCCTTAGTTCTACCAATTTTTAATTCAAACTAAAAGACATAGGAAGAAATACTAACACGTGCTTCACATATATCGCTTAATGTTCTTTCACCTCCTTCATCTCCTTTTTCATTGGTATGCAAACCTTCACCAGAGTTAATTTCCTCATTTTTTTGTTGAACTTCTTCTTCGTTATGTTCAACTGAATTTGTCTCTTGTTCTTTTTCTCCTTCTTTCAAACCTTCACCAGAGTTAATGT
The DNA here is from genome assembly GCA_900406425.1 of Iberis pinnata. Taxonomy (NCBI): domain Eukaryota; kingdom Viridiplantae; phylum Streptophyta; class Magnoliopsida; order Brassicales; family Brassicaceae; genus Iberis; species Iberis pinnata. The sequence goes on along the minus strand of OVBE01004868.1, from coordinate 19,510 downwards.
CTTCATTTTCTTGTTCAACTTCTTGTTCGTCATCTTCAACCGGGATCGCCTCGGTTGTGTCTTTGTTTTTGTCATCATTTTGTTGATCTTCAACCGCCTCATTCGTGTGATCAACCATCTCATTCACCTCGTTCTCATGCTCTTGTGCCGCATCTTCAACCTCTGGAACTTCTTTCACAAGAGAAACTTTTTCTTTCACACGTTTGGTTTTCTTCTTCCTAGTCTATTTTGTCTTTGGAGGCATTTTCACTTTCTACAAAAGAAAGACAATTACAAACCTAATAGAGAGAAATCAAATCCGAAAAACACAACCAATGCAAATTTCTCGACTTTGTCAGTTTGCATTCAAACCCTAAATAGAAAAATTGAAGGTTTTTACCTCGAAATGATGTGATTTTTTTTCTTGTTTCACGAGGTCTCCTCGTTTCGCAAGAGAATGAGATGAAGAACAACTGAAATCGATGATTTTATTTGTATAATTTTGATTTCAAAAGTTACAAATTCTTAAGTGATTTGCGGTTGTGTGCTTTTCGCGTTTGAAATCGGGTTTTGAAAAAACCCAATTAAGATCCGACGAATCTAAATGTTGGGTGGGTATTTGGCATGTATTTTTGTAAATAAATCGAGTAGGTTTGTTTTTTTAAGTCTTTCACTTTGATTTCGATTTAAAAATAATTGTAAAAGAAATTACAGTTAAAATGAGGATATATTCGATTTTCGTTTGTGATGCAGGGACAATACAGACAATTACTCCTCTTAGCATATCATATATATCATATATTTTAAAAAATTTCCCTCAAACTGGAAAGTATAGATTACAAAGTTTCATTACCGAAGCCTTGCTAAGTTTATCAGACAGCTAGGATAAAGTTTTGAAGTGTTTTGTTGCGTATTATGTCGACCCAAACTCTTTCTCATACAATAACAATTGGAACCTCATCTTCCACTTTCAATCTGGATAAATGATCAACAACTTCGTTCTCTATCCTTTGTTTTTCCTTGATCTCCAAGTCAAATTCCTGTAAAAGCCAAATCCAACGTAGTAATCTGGGTTTAGCATCCTTTTTGTTCAGGAGATACCTCAAAGTTGCATGATCGGTATGGACTACTACTTTGGATCCTACTAGATAGGATCTGAACTTCTCAAAAGCAAAGACTATTACTAGTAATTCCTTCTCAGTGGTTGCATAGTTGCATTGAGCTCCATCTAGCGTTCTTGAGGCATAATAGATCACATGAAATTTCTTGTCCTTTCTCTGGCCTAGAATTGCACCAATTTCATAATCGCTGGCATCACACANATTCATCATCCCATTCAAATTTGACTTCCTTGCACAATAGCTTGGTAAGAGGTCTGGCGATCTTTGAGAAGTCCTGAATGAACCTCCTGTAGAAACCAGCATGTCCTAGAAAGCTGCAAACATCTTTTACAGATTTGGGTGCCTGCAAGTTAGTCATAACTTCAATCTTAGTATATCAACCTCAATATCGTTCGCAGAGATTTTGTATCCTTACACAATTCCGTTGGTCACCATAAAATGACACTTCTCCCAATTAAGCACCAAGTGTTTCTCCTCACATCTCTGAAGGACCCTGCACAAATTAGCAAGACAAACATCAAAGGAAGATCCATAGACAGAGAAATCGTCCATGAATACTTCCATGATGTCTACAATTAGATCAATGAAAATAGACATCATGCATCTTTGTAAAGTTGTTGGAGCATTGCAAAAACCAAAAGGCATTCTATGATATGCATAGATACCAAATGGGCATGTGAATGTCGTTTTCTCTTGGTCATCTGCTTGAATAGGAATCTGAAAGAAACCTGAATAACCATCTAAGAAACAATAGTAAGGGTGATTAGCCAATCTCTCAAGAATTTGGTCAATGAAAGGTAAAGGAAAATGATCTTTGTGAGTAGCAGCATTCAATTTCCTATAGTCAATGCACATCCTATGACTAGTATTAGTTCTAGTTGGGATCAATTCATCCTTATANACTAACCCAAGAACTATCGGAAATTGGGTAAATGATTCCTACATCTAGAAGTTTCATAATCTCCTTCTTAACAACATCTTTCAGGTTAGGATTTAAACGTCTCTGAAGTTCTATGGAAGTCTTAGACTCATCTTCTAAATGAATCCTATGCATGCATTAATCTGGTGAAATATCGATGATATCATCTAAAGTATAGCCTATAGCTCTACGATACTTTTTTAACTGACACAGAAGTAAGGCAGTCTCAACATTGTTCAGCTCAGCATTCATAATCATAGGATATGTGGAATTAGGACCTAGAAACGCGTACCTGAGGCCTGCTGGGAGGGTTTTAAGTTCTAGCTTTGGAGCTTTCAGCTTGCTCCATGGATCATCAAGTAGTGCAGGGTACGGTTTAGGTGAAGGCTTGGCAGCTGCCTCCACTAATGCATCATCTCCTCAATTCGTCTACTAGCATCAAACATCCTGGTAAGATATGTAACATCATCACTAAAAGATAAATGAACATCACTAGCGTTAGTCAGAGCAATCTCTAAGGGATCATAAAATAAGAAGTCATCAGAAACTCCCTCTACAGCCTCAACAACGGTATCAACCCAAAAAGATTTAGCATTCAAGGACGGTTTCTTCAGAACCTCTTGTAAGTTAAACTTCATGACCATGTCCCCAAAGTGAAGATCGATCTTGCCTCTCTTCACATCAATGATTGCACCAGCTGTAGCTAAGAAAGGTCTTTCCAATATCAAAGGATCCTTAGGTTCTTCTCCAAGCTCAAGAATAACGAAATCGGTTGGTACATATGCGGTTCCAATCTTAACCGGTAGGTTCTCAAGAATTCCAATAGGGTACTTCACCGAACGATCAGCAAGAACTAATGAGATCCTTGTACCCTTTATGTCAGTCATCCCCAATCGCTTAGCCACAGAGAAAGGCATAATATTGACACTAGATTCCCGACAAATCTCCCCAATCGGGCAAGTGATGTGCCCGATCGATCATTTTTTCCTGGAAAATTTGCAACATTTTGCACGATCGGGTTGTCCTTGCCCGATCGGTCCAGTTGCCCGGATGATTTTTGCGAGATCGGGCAGATGTTTCCCGATCGATCTAATCCCTCTGCATCTTTTCCTAATTATGAAAAATCTGAATCATTTGCAAAATTTCCCAAATCTTCAACTATTCCTTCAACAAACTTATCCTTACCATTATCATTGGGTAGAGTTTTGCCACTCTACAGTTTAATAGCATTCACAAACTCTTGATTCTTTGGATTAGAATCGGATTTCCCCGGAAGAAACCCAACCGGTCTCTTGACCGCTTCAGCAGTTTGGGAAACATGAGTATCCAGAATCTTCACATGTGTAGAAAATGCCTCAAATTTATGATTCAACTCCTTCATACCCCATTGTATAACCCGTTGAAACTGTTGTTGTCCATCTAGAAGTTGCTTAAACATCAATTCAACAGAATTTCCTTGATTAGCTTGGGCTTGAGGAACTTGTTGGAATGCAGGCTGAGAGGTTTGTTTAAAATCGCCTGAATTAGAGTTGGGAATGAAGTTCTTGTTCTGATTTCCTTGGAAACCATTGTTCCCTGAGTTTTGACCAAATTGATTTACAGAGTTTTGCACAAACTGTTTCTGTTGAGTTGGATAGGTTTGGTCATGAGGATTCTCAACATTAGTGCTTCTCCAAGAAAGATTGGGATGATTCTTGTTGAAGGCTGGATTGTATCCCTGTTTAAACACTCTCTGACCTTCACTATTAATATAGCTCACTTCTTCTTCAACCACAACGGTTTCTTGTTCTTGGAAAGCAAAACAAGCAACTCCAGAATCTTCTACAGTATTAACTAGTGGCCGAGCTTGACTCTTACGCAGTTGAGTCAATAATCCTTTTATTTCAAAGAACTCCCCTTCCAGTTCTGAGATTTCTGAGTTAGCAGCTATTACAGGAACTTTGGTTCGGCGATCAAACATGCTTGATCGATTAGAATGTCCGATTTTTTCTAGGGGAATTTTCCCGATCGGGCAAGTGATGTACCCGATCGTGCAAATCATCTCGTCACTTATTCATTCTTCTGAAACTTCTGAAATGCTCTGAAATGTCCTGAAATGTTCCTTTAAGCTCCAAAACGACACGAACACATAGAAATCCTGAAATATACCAATTTGCAAGGAAAACACTCGGAATAATGCAGAATAGCAGACATAAATGCCCACTATAATGCATTAATATGACCTCGTCCAACCATTCAGGCGGAGCAACACTCTCAATATTCTTTTCCTTGAAACTATTAATAAATAAGAAGACGAGCTCAAAAAGGACAAACTCAACCTCAAAATTTCTCAAGCGAGAGATCGACGACCTCAAATTCTCATGTGAAAAATCGATGACCTCAATTTCTCAAGTGCGAGGTCAACACCATTAAATTCTCAAGCCAAAGGTCGACGACCTCATTCTCTCAAGCGAAAGGTTTACGATCTCAATTTCTCAAGCGAAAAATCGACGACCTCTAATTCTAATGTGAAAGGTCGACGACCTCAATTTCTCAAACAAGAGGTCGACGACTTCAAATTCTCAAGCCAAAGTCGATGCACCTCATTCTCTCAAGCAAAAGGCCGATGACCTCATATTGTCAAGCGAAAGATCGACGTCCTCATTCTCTCAAGAAAAAAGTCGACGACCTCAAATGCTCACGTGAAAGACTGACGACCATAAATATTTTCACTTAATAAGCCAATGACTTCAAAATGGTCAAATGAGATCGGTCGACAAGCTCAAGTTCTCACTAAAAAACAATAAGTTCAAGCTCTTACTCATATGACGAGCTCAAGCTATCATTCATACGATGAGATCAAGATCTCATCCATACGACGAGCTCAAGCTCTCACTCAAAAAAAGATAAGTTCAAGCTCTCACTTTTATGACGAGCTTAAGCTCTCAATCATATGATGATCTCAGGCTCTCAATCATACGAAGAGTTCAAGCTCTCATCCATACGACAAGCTCAAGCTCTCACTTATATGACGAGCTCAATCTCTCACTCATATGACGAGCTTAAGCTCTCACTTATATGATGAGATCAAGCACTCAACCATACGACAAGCTCAAGGTCTCAATCATAAGACAAGCTCAAGCTCTCATTCATACAACAAGCTCAAGCTCTCAGCCATACGACGAGCTCAAGCTCTCACTCACAAAAGATAAGTTCAAGGTCTCACCCATACGATGAGCTCAAGCTCTCAATCAAAAAGATAAGTTCCATCTCTCACTCATATGACGAGCTCAAGCTCTCAATCATACGACATGGTCAAGCTCTCATCCATACGATGAGCTCAAGCTCTCACTCAATAAAGATAAGTTCAAACTCTCATTCATATGACAAGCTCAAGCTCTCAATCATACGAGAAGCTCAAGCTCTCATTCATACGACGAGCTCAAGCTCTCACTCAAAAAAGATAATTTCAAGCTCTCACTCATATAACGAGCTTGATCTCTTAATCATACGACAAGCTTAAGCTCTCACTCATATGATGAGCTCAAGCTCTCAATCATACAACAAGCTCAAGATCTCACTCATACGACAAGCTCAAGCTCTCATCTTTACGATGAGCTCAAGCTCTCACTCATACGATGATCTTATGATCTCACTCATATGACAAGCTTAAAGCCCTCACCCATACGACGAGGTCAAGCTCTCACCCGTACAACAAGCTCAACCTCGCACAAAAAAAAGACTGATATCATACTCACACATAGAAAAGCCGAGCTAAAGCTCGCATCGACACTTCGGCCAGGTGATCGATATGGGAATAAGGAAAAATTAATGTGGTCGATACCCACAACAAAAATCCGAGAACATGCTCGTACGATCTAGGAGCGACGAGTAGGACGTAAGCTAAGCCCATACTTGCACACTCGTCGACACCTAGATCACTAAAGGGTAAGCCAAGGTTAATGCAACCTCACACCTTCGAGCATTTAGCCTTGAAAAGCTGCGTACATACTCGCACATTCTAGGGGCAACGAGCACCACAAGCCGAGCCCCAGACTCGCATGCTCATCGTCGACCTAGAACTCCAAATGGGTAAGCTGAACTTACGAGCATTCAATCTTGCAAAGTGACAAGCCAAAAACTATACTTATAGGCTGATGCTCGACGACATAAAAATTAAAGACCAATGACGTGACAAGCTAAAGGTTAACAACGTGACATGCTTAAGAGTGACGACCTAACGCACAAAAGGACATCAATATGAAAACTAGATGACAAGGATATGGAAAACAAGATTAGCAATAAGAGAAATTGAAGGAATGACCTTGAGATTTAAAGGATCAAGACCTAACAGATAAAAGAACGAGGTTTTGACAAATCTAAAGAAGAAAACATGGTGGATTGTAGGGCGACGATGTGGATGACAACTAGTTGATGTAATAATTTGACGAGATGAGTTGTGTTGATGCTCAGAAGAACTCAAAGATGATGACTTGACATGCTGAGAATCCCTGACAAGATAAGCTAAGCTAAGGTGATAACCTAACAAGATTAACTAAATTTAGACGATGATCCCAAAAACAGATGAAATATATGACGAGCTGAAAGGATACAACAAGGGATATGATGAAAATCTAAAAGCAAATTAGTTAGGAAGACAAGATGAGAGCATAAATGATGATCCGACGAGCTCAACTGAGTTGTTGTGATGATTCAAGAGTTTAGAATTGGTGACTTGACGGGCAATTAGATGACAAAATCAGAGTAGAAGCGACAATATGTTGAGCTGATGGGGAAGCCTCAACAAGATGAACAAAGTAGAGGCGACGACCTGATGAAGTGAAAATGTTATGAGGAGTTGAAAGAGATGAAGAGAGGAAGGTGACAAAAAAATATATAAATAGTTACAACGATCCGATGAGCTTAGGGTGATGAACTGAGTTTCCACGATGACCTGACAAGCTAAGAGTTTATTTTCTAATAAGCTGAATGATAATGGATAAGCTGCAAGGTGAAGACCGTAAAACTAAGGAAGCCACATGACGATCTAAGAATTGATAATGTGAACAACCAAAGTACAATACTTAAAGAACAAAATATGACAAGGAAAAATGGGACCAGCTACGCACCATCAACCTCAGAAGCGATGACCTTAATCTCTAAAGCGACTATTATTATCTTTGTACTTGGAAACTAAAGCTTCCTACATATGATTTGGCCATGTTGAAGAATCCTTCAACCTCGAGGGTCTATATTCTTTTTCCCTTAGTGGGGTTTTGTCCTGTGAGGTTTTCCTCACTATGATATTTAATGAGGTAGATCTTCTTAGTTCCAAGCTTAACCAATTCCATTGTGTTAAGCTTGAGGAGGAGTATTGAGAAGAAATTCTCATAATAATTTTGGAGTAATAAGCGAAGAGAAATCTCAAACTGCAAAAGAAGACAATCAAGACCAGCACCCTAAGAAACAAAAAGATGACCTATGAATAGCCTGGACATCCCCCAAACCAATAAACTTCCTTATCCGATGAGATCGCCCATATTCGCCTCGTCGGATCAAGGGAGGCATATTGTTGGGTATGGGTTCAGGACCCATGCACAAGGCCTACGAGTATGTCCAGCCCATTCATAGACCAATGAATCTTGCACAAGGAAACATCAGGTAGACGATGATCCCACTAAGGCCCAATAACTCGGGGTAGTCGCCAACCTAGCGACTAGGTCGTATGGACCTAGGCGTCGAGCTAGGCTTAGGCCATGCCTAGTAGGCGCCGAGCTAGTTACCAACTCATTATAGCTGTCAGAAGAATGATGATTGCAACCAAAGACATTATAAAAGGGGATATCAGGACCAAAGAGAAGGAGGTTAGAAAATTTAGAGAGAAAATCTAGTGAGAGATTCTAAAGAGAGAAGCAAGAGAACAAACAAAACACTTAGAAAATATTATCTGATATTGAGGTAGTGGGACAATGTGGACGAGCTCAACTCTTTTTGTAATAAATCAATAAAAGCATTTCCCATTTCAAAGACAGACCTAAATCAGGGTTCCATGATCCCTGAGTTCCCTTAAGGAACAACTTCCTAATCTCCCAAAATTAAGAGAGTCGAGCATCATTAAGATCTTATTAATCTAGAAGATGAATTTTGATACCATAACGATAAATACTTTTGTATATTTAGATCATTTACTTTGGGGTACATATATATTTAATTTATGTTAATCTCTTGTATAAATATATAAGAGACTTAGAGTTTCTGAAATCAATAACAAGAATGTTTAATACGAAAATTTAACGGCTCTTTTTCCTCCCTCTACAAATGATTCCCCTCTTTTTACCTCAAATCCCTAATTTCTCCTCATTGGCGCCGGCCTTGGTCTCCATCGTCGGCTCAAACCCATGGCCAAGAGAAAGCCTACCCTCCCTGCCTTTAAGTAGGGCAAGCCCCATTGTCCTATCTCTCATACCACCCTTTACCCCTCTTCTTCGAAGAATGGTTCCTGATATTACTCGGTTTTAATGCATTTTAGTATACATTTATGTATGGTATTATGCACTATCCGAGCCTTTTCCTTGCAGTTTTGGCATATTTTCAGGTTGGTTTGGATTTAAAGTGATGATTTTCTGCATATTTGGATGGAAATTGGCTAAGTGACGAATGAAGAGATTACTCCGGTTTGAGATTGACCAACTCGGAAAAATGAAGCCTCAGAAAAGACAGATCGATCCGTCCACCCTTGGATCAATCGGTCCATGTTTCCAGAAGAAATCAGAAGAAAACAGAAGATATAGACCGATCGGTCCAGCCCTTGATGGATCGGTCCACACACATGATATTACTCGGTTTAAATGCATAATAGTAGGCATTTATGTCTGCTATTTTGCATTATTCCGAGCGTTTTTTCTTACAAATTTGGTATATTTTCAGGATTCTAAGTGTTCGGCTCGTTTTGGAGCAAATGATGCATTTCAGAGAAAATCTGAATAAATTGCCAGGATTCAAAAGAAATGATCGAACGAGCCCCTAAATGATCAATCGAGCACATCATATAAAGAAGTGCATGATCGAGCGTTCCACTGCCTGATCGGGCATTTCTCCCTGGAAGTTTTTGGATAAAGAGATCGACCGGGCATCTTGAAGATCGATCGTGCAGATTTCAGGAGAGATCGATCGGGCACCTATGGAGATCGATCGATCCCTCCACCCGAAGAAGAATGAAAACTTTCCAAATTTTGCACTCAAGTCCTCAAGTATATCAGTTTTCCCTTATTTTAATTATTTTTCTTTTTGTACTATAAAATCCTTTTGGCTTAGGTTTTATTTCACACACTTTTACAAATTTTGAGCTTTTATTGAGGGATAAGAGATTCATGAACTTTGTATTTGGAGAAGAATTTATGTACCCTTTGTAATACTTATTTTATGGTGTGTTCTTCTTTGATATTGAATTGTTCTTCCATTGCAATGTCTAAGTAGTTCACTAGTTAGGTTTTAGGGCTTCCTAGTGAAACCAGATTTGAATGTTAGGGTTAATCATATAGGATTGAAATTGTTAGGTTTTTAGTCTAGATTTGTGCTTAATGCCTGAATTAGCTTGATCACATAGTTCATGACAATAGGTTAATAAATACAAAGAGATTTGATTTAGAAATTTTACCTAATCTAGATGAATAAGTGTTTATTCTTGCGAGAGTATTTTTTTAAATTCTTATGAATAATTGAATATAAACATTACTGCATGATTGAATTATTTAGATACGGCGAGAGTTTGTTTCTAATAATTCAAGCATAGGGTTTAATACTCTAAGAGGAGATTATTCTATTTATGTCTTTCATGTTGAGAACTATTTTCAAAAGTAAAATCTTGTATGTTAACTTTGAATTTTAACCCTGAATACCTATGGATTTCCCTAATGATTGACATTTTAAGCTTATCGTTTACAACCCTTTTATTTAATTACTGTTTTGATCCCAACACAAAGAATATATTTATTCCATCTTAGCTTGATTTGAGAATAAACTGAAATGTGTTCTATCTGGTCTTTGTGGATTCGACTCTTTACTGTGATATAGTGATATGTTCTATGCAATATAGTTTTAGGATTAAATTCTAAGTCTATCAGAATCTTAGTGCCGTTGCCGGGGACCAATAGTGACTTTTAAGTTTTATTTAGAATATAGTCCAAGATTTTATTTTACAGTACTCATCTCGTTCTTTCTTCTTGTTTTTGTTTTACATGTGCATGATCACAAGGTCTGACAAATCCTCTGAATTGCTCAGCCTTAGTAACGCAGAACTCGCAAAGTTAGAACGTTCAAATCGGAAAGCTCAGAAAGATGCAAGCTCATCAAACTCAATGGGTGATAACGTTAATCTCAACAATCCGGTCGAACCCGAAGGTCAAATGAATCCACCTCCTCCTGGACTCAATCAAATGATTCTCCATTAGGTGGGGTGGGGAGCTAACGGCAATCAAGTTCCACCCGTCCAACCAAGAGCTGATGACAACCAAATACCACCGGCGAACCCCATTCCTCAGAACATGGATGCCATAAACTTTATCTTATATGGCGATCCAAAAAGAGTTGCTAATCAACGCCACCCTCAGAACCACCCTCTAGTTGATTCATTCAACAATCCCGAAGCATTCTTTGCTAATAGGAATCCCATCCAACCTCAATAACCTCAGCGAAGGGAATACCAATTTCTCATTCAGCTCGTTCAGATGATCCATAACAACCAGTTTAGTGGCTTACCAACTGAGCAACCCATGGATAACATTGAAAACTTTGAGGATATCTACAGTACTATCAAGCTTAATGGGGTATCACGCGATTTTATGCATTGCAGCCTGTTGTATCATTCTCTAGCTGAGAGAGCACTTCGCTAGTTGAAATCTCTACCCGCTGGATCTATTGTGACTTGAGATGACTACAAATCCAAGTTTCTCAACCACTTCTTCACCACTACAAGGACCAACACATTAAGGAACAAAATCTCAGGATTTATACAAAGTCCAGTAGAATCCTTCTATGAAGCCTGTGAACTGTTCAAGGAGCATCTTCGTGACTGTCCACATCATGGTTTCTTAGATGTAAGTCTCCTCAAAAATTTCTACAGGGGAGTTGACAAAAAATACCAATTGTCCTTAGATACAACAAGTGACGGTGATTTTATGACTAAACATGTCCCAGATGCATATCGTTTGATAGAGAACTTAGCAATTAACAACAACAATCACTGTCCAGACTTTGACGGAAGAAATAAGGGGACTATATCTGATAACTCTGAACTTTCAGAAGTAAAGGGAGAAGTTTCAGAGATGATAGGAATGCTCAGTCAAATCCTAAAGAACCAAATGCAGAAACATGTGAGTCTTGCTTTGCTTTCCAAGAGCAAGATACAAATGTTGTTGAAGAAGAAGTGAGATATATCAATAGCCAAGGTCAAAGGGTGTACAATCAGGGATATAATTCAGGGGAGATGACTTAGAAGCTGCTTGTTTTTCCCAATCGAGCATTCAATGAAAAACATTCCAGGGGAGATTGATCGATCGGGCACTTCTGAAGCCCGATCGATCCCTTTAGTCGGGGAACATTCTGATCAGGATACACGATCAAGCACTCACTTCGCAATCAAGAATACATTGCTGGATTCAAAAATAAAAGGAGATAGATCAATCTCTCCTCTAAAACAGATATTATTCCTTCTAGAGTCTACAAACCCAATGTACCATACCAGTGAAACCTAAAACTTCCTGGAAAAGACTTAGAGGATGCCAAATGCAAAGAGATGATCAAGGAATTGAGTGTGAGACTCCCATTCTCTGATTCTTTTCAAATGATTCCTTCCTTGAAAAAGTATGTCAAGAGAATGGTTACAAGCAAGCTTACATTAGAAGAAGGAACAATGATGATTACCGAGCAATGCAGCTCTATTCTACAAAATCGAATGCCTGAGAAGCTTGGAGACTCATGTAGTTTCATTCTATCAGTTGAGATTGGAGACATCACATTTGCTAGATCTCTCTGTGATTTATGTTCTAGTGTGAATCTTATGCCTTTTTATGTGGCTAAGCGATTGGGAATGACATGCATTAAGAGTACAAATATTTCATTGGTTCTTGTTGATTGTTATGTGACATACCCCGTTGGAGTTCTAGAGAACCTACCTGTCAAGATTGGAACAACTTTTGTACAACCAATTTTGTGATTCTAGAGCTTGGAGAAGAACCTAAAGATCCTCTCATTATGGGAAAACCCATTTTGGCTACAGCTGGAGCAATAATAGATGTGAAGAAAGGCAATATCGATCTTCACTCTGGAGACATGGTAATGAGTTCAATTTACAAGAATTGTTGAAGAAACCATATATAGATGCCAAGTGTTTTTGTGTCGATACCGTAGCTGAAGCTGTAGAGGGAGTTGCTGATGACTTCTTATTTGATGATCCCTTAGAGATTGATTTGACTAAGACTACTGATGTGCATTTTTCCCTTAGTGATGATGTTACATGTTTCACCAAGATGCTTGATGCTAGTAAGCGAACTGAGGCGATGACTGATTATGTGGAATTAGTGGAGACAACTGCCAAGTATTCACCTAAATCGTACCCTACACCTCTTGATGATCCATGGAGCAAGCTAAAAGCTCCAAAGCTGGAACTTAAAACCCTCCCAGCAAGGCTCAGTACGCGTTTCTAGGTCCTAATTCTACATACCCTGTGATTGTGAATGCTGATTTGAACAATGTAGAGATTGCCTTGCTTTTATGTCAATTGGGAAAGTATTGTAGAGCTCTAGGTTACACCTTAGATGATATCACATGAATTTCACCAGATTCTTGCATGCATATGATACATTTAGAAGATGAATCTATAACTTTAATAGAACATCAAAGACATTTAAATCCTAATATGAAAGATGTTGTTAAGAAAGAGATAATAAAACTTCTAGATGCAAGTATAATTTATCTTATTTCAGATAGTAATTGAGTTAGTCATGTGCATGTAGTTCCTAAAAAGGGGGGGGGGTATAAAAGTTGTTAAGAACGATAAGGATGAATTGATTCCAACTAGAACTATTATAGGTCATAGAATGTACATTGATTCTAGGAAATTGAATGCTGCTACTCGCAAAGATCATTTTCCTGTACCTTTTATTGACCAGATGGTTGAGAGATTAGCTAATCACCCTTAGTATTGTTTCTTAGATGGTTATTCATGTTTCTTTTAGATTCTTATTCACCCAAATGACTAGGAGAAGACGACATTCGCATGCCCATTTGGTATCTACGCATATCGCATAATGCCTTTTAGATTGTGCAATGCTCTAGCGACTTTTCAGAGATGCATGCTATCTATTTTCACTGATCTGATGGAAGACCTCATGGAAGTATTCATGGATGATTTCTCTGTCTATGGATCTTCCTTTGATGTATGTTTTGATAATTTGTGCAGGGTCCTTCAAAGATGTGAGGAGAAACACTTGGTACTCAACTGGGAGAAATGTCACTTCATGGTGATGAATGGGATTGTGTTAGGACACAAGATTTCTGAGAAAGGTATTAAGTTGATAGAGATAAGATAGAGGTTATGACTAACTTGCAGGCACCCAAGTCTGTAAAAGTCATTCGCAGCTTTTTAGGACATGCAGGTGTTTACAGGAGATTCATTCAAGATTTCTCAAAGATCTCTAGGCCTCTCACTAAGCTATTGTGCAAGGAAGTCAAATTCGACTGGAATGATGAATGCTAATACACATGTTTTAACCCAAATATATTCACTCCAAGTGCACAAAAAACGCATTATTATATAAAAGATCGAATCCATAGAGACCAAGAACGTATGACTCTCAGTTTGAAAATCGAATCAAGCGAGGAACAGATTCAAAATGATGATTATGATTTGAAAATAGAAATAATGATAAATTAAAATAAAAATTGTAAAAAGAATAACAAAAACGCTAGGCAATAGGCAAAATAGGTTATTGGGTTAAAGGCCATGGTTAACATGCAAGATTTTTTTTTAAAATAGTTCCCAACAAGAAATACAACGATAGACTAATCTTCTCCCGATGTATTAGATCCCTGTGTTTGAATCACTAAAGACAAACTCCCACCGTATTTAGATGGTTCAAACATGCATTCAAGGTTCAGATTCGATAAGTTCATAAACCCCTAAGACAATACTCCCGCAAGCAAAGACACTTATACTCATCTAGACTATAACAAACTTCTAAACCAAATCCCTTTCAGTTTTTGATTCTATGATCAATGAACTAGTTAGCTATTCTAATTCATGCATTAGGAACAAATCTAGACTAAGAACGTAACAATTTCAATCCATTATATCAAACCCTAACAGTTAACCTCGTTTCCTTGGGAAAAACCCTAAAACCTAACAAACAGACTACTCATACATGATAACAAGAACAGCAATCATAGATTCACTAAATATTGCATAATTCAAAAACAAAATTGTATATAAAAGAATCAGATTTCATAAATCATCTCGAATACAGAAGTAGATCTCCTCTCTCTGAGAAAGCTCTGGAAGGTAAATTAAGCGATAATGAAAATAACAGCAAGCATAGGGCTTTTATAGTTCTAAAAATAAGGGAAAAAAAACCAATAAGGAACAATCTTGATGAGTCTTGAGGGCGTAATATTAACTTTGGATGATTTTTAGTGATTCTCGGGTGCAGGGATCGATCGATCTCTTTTTCGTAAGTTTCCAGGAGGTTTGGATCGATCGATCCCTTCCTAGATCGACCGATCTCTTTCACATGCCGCACATACTTCCGCTGCGATAGAGCTTGACCAGTCTTCAATAAAATTGCCATAACTTTTTATTGTACCAATGGATTGACTTCAAACAACCTCCATATGAAAACGAACTCACGTGGCTATCTTGTGTCAACATTTCAGATCATCCATTCTTGGGAACTTCTTCAAACATTGGTAAAATTATGAGAATTATGTCAGATTCTTCATCTAAATATGCCAATCTGCATCCAAACCGTCTCGAACACCTAAAAACCTGAAAATATGCCAAAACTATATGCAAAACACTTGAATAATACCAAACATAAAGTATTAATACCCTAGTGATATCAAATGCCAAGCTGCTTTTCTCCCGATAAAAAGGGCATTGGTATGTGATCCAATAGTTCAACCACCTTAATGGGATATGCCTTTTGAGTTAATGTGTGATGCAAGCGATTTAGCTGTGGGAGCTGTTTTAGGACAGCGAAAAGATAAGAAACTCCATGTCATCTACTATGCCTCAAGGACCTTAGATGAAGCTCAATGCAATTATGCCACAACTGAAAAGGAGCTTTTAACCATAGTCTATGCTTTTGAGAAGTTCAAATCCTATCTAGTAGGATTCAGAGTAGTAGTCCACACCGATCACGGGGCTTTGAGGTATCTCCTGAACAAAAAGGTTGCTAAACTCAGATTATTGTGTTGGATTTTACTTTTACAGGAATTCGATTTGGAGATCAAAGACAAAAAAGGAATAGAGAATGAATTTGCAGATCACCTATCCAGACAAGTGGAGGAAGAAGTTCTGATTGATGATAGTCTACCTGAAGAGCAGATCTATGCCATTAGCATAAGAGTGGATGAGAATAATTCTATCCCAAAACTTACTAAATTTGCAGTAATTACTCCTTGGTTTCGTGATTTTGCTAATTATCTGGCTGCTAATGTTGAACCACATGATTATATAGGTTACCAAAAGAAGAAGTTCTTAAGGGATGTCAGACACTATTACTAGGATGAACCATATCTTTACAAGCTTTGTTCATATGGAATGTTTCGGAGGTGCCTGCCTGAGGAGGAGATTCAGAATGTCTTATACCATTGACATGATTCTGATTATGGTGGTCACTTCGCTACATTCAAAACTGTTTCTAAGGTGCTTCAAGTAGGTTTCTGGTGGCCTACAGTTTTCAAATATGCACATGCTTTCATCTCTTGTTGCGACTCATGCCAAAGACAGGGAAACATCTTAAAACGAAATGAGATGCCTTAGAACTTCATCTTAGAAGTAGAGGTTTTTGATGTGTGGAGAATTGACTTCATGGGTCCTTTTACTATAAGAATCTCTATATTCTTGTTGCTATTGATTATGTTTCTAAGTGGGTTGAAGCAATTGCTAGCCCCACTAATGATTCTAAGGTTGTGCTAAAAATATTTAAATCAATGATTTTTCCCAGATTTGGAGTGCCTAGAATAGTCATCAGAGTTGGAGGCTCTCATTTCATCAACCGAGTTTCGACAACTTGCTCAAGAAACATGGAGTCAAACACAAAGGAGCTACCCCTTATCATCCCCAGACTAGTGGACAAGTAAAAGTTTCTAACAGGGAAATCAAAGTCATCTTGAAGAAACGGTGAATAAATAGATCATGAAAGGATTGGTCTTTGAAACTAGATGATGCTCTTTGGGCTTACATAATAGCGTTCAAGACCCCTTTAGGTAGTACTTCTTTTCACCTTGTTTATGGAAAAGCTTTTCATTTACCTGTAGAGTTGGAACACAAATTTTATTGGGCTGTCAAGTTGTTTAACTTTGACATGAAGACTGTTGTGGAACGACGCCTCATTCAACCTCATGAATTAGAGAAGATTAGACACATAGCTTATGAAAACTCCAAAATCTATAAGGAACGCACTAAAGATGCTCACAACAAGAAGATTATCCCTAGAGACTTTCAACCAAGTGATCATGTATTGCTCTTTAACTCTCTTTTAAAACTTTTCCCTGGGAAATTGAAATCTATGTGGTCCAAACCATTTATCATCAAAGAAGTGAGACCGTATGGTGCAGTTGTTCTATTTGATTGCCAAAGTAATGAGTTCGTTGTGAACGGTTAAAGGCTGAAGCCTTATTTAGCTACTTTAGAGCTTACATAGGTAAATATAATACTTCTTGCTGATCCTACCTCCAATTAAAGGTAAGTACTGTCAAGCTATAGACGTTAAACAAGGGTTGGGTGGGAGGCAACCCACTATATTGTTGTTTTAGTTAGCTATTTATTAGATTTTAGAGTCAGTCCTATCCTATATACTAACCTACTAATTTTTTAGTTTTGAATTCTATGTTATTTAGGAGTTTCAGAAAACACTCAATTTTTATTGCAATATGGATTGATCGGGCACATTTTTGATCGATTAGGCACTTTCTCTAATAGCTTGGTCCAGGACAGCTGCACGATCGGGCAGTATCTCGCCCGATCGGGCATTTTTCCCTGGAAAATTTTAGATTTTAGGATCGGGGAACATGGAGATTGATCGGGCGGATTTGGGAATTTTTTGGCTCTAAGAAGACTGCATGATCGAACATTCTAGCGCCCAATCGGGCAGTTCTCCCTGGACAATTTCAACGTAAGTGCCCGATCGGGTACATAAGCGATCGATCGTGCAATTCCCCAGGTAAACCGAAATCAACTTAAATTAAACTGGATTTTGCACCCTAAACCAATTTCATTCGATTTAAACCAATTTTCATCCTTTCCCTACACCCTTCCTCACGATTTTCACCCCTTTCCTCCATTGTTTCTTCTCCAAACTCCAAAACATCTCAACTCTCTCAAATTTATATCTTGACTTCTCTATTGCGCATTTTATTCTTGCTAATCTTCTGTTAGTATTGCTTGTTCATGCGGTATGCTTGGTTTCTATGTCAATAATTCTTGATAATCTTTTGATAGTGTTGATATATTATTGATAAACCATTGTTTGTTATATATTAGATTGTCAGAAAACAAATACCAACCGCCGGTTTCCAACACCACTTGATCGCAAGGTCAGAAACAGCAAGAATCGACTACAACACGCTCTAATTCTACCGAACCTCCTTTCTCTAAGAAGACAAAGAAACATAATGTCGCTGAGAAACAAAAAGGTGTCGCCTCGAGTAGCAAACCAATCATTAATTCGAAGCTTCTGAAAAGTCCTTGGCCACGAGTAGCTGGGACACCCTTGATAAACAATACTCTCAAGTTCACAGTCACCTAGTTGCGGAATCATAAGACTTGGACCGCTTGGAACATAACTGATAAATGGATCATTTTAATGGTATGTTTTACAACACATTGCTTAAGACTGAATTTGCGCCTTTTCTTCAATCTTTCGGTTTTGCGGGATCTTGGGGTTGGTGAAGACGTGCAAACGTTGTTTACCAATATCGGTCTTGGTGACTTCCCTTTTCAGGCATACCTTCTTTATAAGGATCTAGCTCGTCAATTATTGGAATTTTTATGCATCGTTAGCAAAGATCCTAAGGCTCCTCGTCTATCTGAGACAGAGGTACAATCTTTTGTCTGGGAAAGCTTTACAAGATTCCTATGGTCGAGTTTGGTCCCATCTTTGGTTTCCAAGCAACTGGATATCTTTTTAAGCTTCCCAAGTTTTACTCTCATCATGATCTTTGGGAGGTAATAGCTCAAGACCGCTTTGTTTTGAAGAACGGCAAGCTGACACTGATCTGCAATCCCGCCATCCGTCTTACAGTCAAGATCTTCAACAACCTCTTCTATGGGAAGAAAGAGTCCGGTTCCACTCGCAACCAATAGCTAGAGCTTCTCCATTATGCTCTTAGTTGTTTTACCTTGACCACCTATGAGACGGACCTAGATCGCCATACTCATGATGCTAACATAGGTTAGTTGTTTCCTCAGATTTTGGATGAGAGGAAGTTTGCAGCATTGAAGAATCCAAGAGGACGGAGATTATGGGAAGTCTAGTTACCCCGGTTTTACGTGTTGTCAGTATTCCAATTGAGCATTTTGATATTACTCGGTATTAATGCATTATAGTGGGCATTTATGTCTGCTATTCTGCATTATTCCGAGTGTTTTCCTTGCAAATTGGTATATTTCAGGATATTTATGCGTTCAGATCATTTCAGAGCTTAAAGGAACGTTTCAGGATATTTTCAGAACATTTTAGAGATTTCAGAAGATGGATCTTGTAACGAGACAATTTGTACGATAGGGCACATCAGTTGCCCGATCGGGCAAAAGTTTCTAGAGAAATTCGGTGGATTAGACCGATCGAGCAAATTTCGAAGGATCGAGCAGTTTTATGATCTGCCCGATCGGGCACATTCAGATCGATCGGGCAGATCACCCGAGCTAAAGAGAAATTATTAATTTTGCACCCAAGTCCTCAAGAGCTATCTGTTATTTTCCATATTTTAATTTTACTTTTTAGGACTATAAAAAGCCCTTTTGGTTTTAGTTTTTATTTTTATCTTTTATCTTGCAAACTTTTGAGAGCTTTTTACTGGGAGATTGAATTCCTCAACCTGTATTTGGAGAAGAAATTCTTGAACCCAGTTTAATATATCTATTTGTTTCTATTCTAATTATGTGTTCTTCTCAGTATTTAATTTGTGTTTTCATTGATATGCCTGAGTAGTTCGCTAGTTAGGTTTTAGGGTTTCATAGGGAAACCATGTTTGAATGTTAGGTTAATACTGTAGGATTGAAATTTGTTAGGTT
>OVBE01004867.1:0-22902 GCA_900406425.1 Iberis pinnata | reverse complement strand
GAGTCGGACCGAAAAGAAAGGGTGATGGAGTAAGAGGGATTTTTGAAATAATTTAAAAAAATGAAAAACATTAACGTCACTTCGAGGGTATAATCTTCTTTCGCGTTGTCACAATATGGTATAGATTATAAGATGTATGGATTATGGTATTTTCCATAATATGTCCATCTTTTATGGTATGGGAGATAAATTTTTCTATTTTCTATCTAACTTAATTGGTATTTAAAATTTTAAAACTTGGTATCATTTTTGGCTCGTCACTTTCGAAGGTTGCGATAACTTTGATTTCTCCTTTAGTGTTTTAGGTTAACAACAAACATGCGAGAGTAGTTTCTGCTTACATCATGGTTATCGCTTCTAAAGCGTGTAAATATATATATATATATATATATATTCGACTTTTTTAGAGCGAGCTTCATCGCTAATTTTTCTTTTATTCTCATATAGATCACCTCGTTATAGTGCTGATGATGCCAGTATAAACTCGATTCTTTTTATGTGCGAGTTTGAGTTCAACTTTTGATTTTTGTGAGACTGAGCTCAACTTTTCTTCTTATGAGTTTGAGTTTGTCTTATGGGTCAGGGCTTGAGCTGTCTTTTTTGGTGAGCGATAAGTTATCAAAATAGGGCTAAACAACTCATCCCAACTCTAACCCACAAAAAATCTATCTAGAAAAAATCTAAACCAGAAAAATCTAACTATTTTCCCAAAAAAATATTCTATGGGACATGAGTTTATCCATAGACAGTCATTCTATTTTTTCATGTACATTAATTAGGTATCCATTACACATTTTCTCTTATTTTTTAAATTAAATATAGTTTTATATTTATGCTAAAATGTTGATAACCATTAGATAATTAATATTCAAATATTCAAATTTATCGAAGAATTAAATACCAAAATTGTTGAAACTAAACTTGACATTCAATCTAATTTAGCAATGATTATACTCTAATTTAGCATTTAACCGAGCCACAAAGATAAAATGATTGTCCCATTCTTCCATTTAACAATTTGATAATATTTAATAAGAGCACATCCATTAGAGATGCTTAACGTATTTTAAAGGGGTACTTATGTATTTAATTTAAAAGTTTATTAAGACTTTTTAAATAAATAGAAATGGGTAAAATATTAAGGATTGATGCTTATGGAAGCATTTTAAAAACACATTAAGTACTCATACATGTCGCCTATTGATTGGTCGACTTTAAAAAAAAGGTGTGAGAGATGAAACAGAAAGGGGAAGAAGGCGATTCACCAATGAAATCGACAACGACTATGAAGGCGATTCGTGGTGAATCCAGCGATTCCCCATTGAAATCGAAGGCGGAGATCACTCGAAGCAAGGAGGTACCTGGGGATTTCATCGCCTAAGACGAATAAACAGAAGGAAGACTTGGATTGAAACAACATAATCAAAGATTTACGGATAGAAGGTAATCGATTCATTTATTTTTCTTTTGTTGATTCGTTGTGGTAGTGTTGCGATTATAGGTCCAGTGTTTGTTGACTGTTATGATAATGTATATATTAGAGTTCGCTTGTAAGGTTTCATGTTTGTGATGACTTTTGATTTGAATCCGTTTAAGAGTTTTGATGATTTACGATTATAGATCTAGCGTTTGTTGTACTTATGGGTTTGTAAAGGTTTATTGTTTGTTGATTTGCGAGTATAGGTCTAGTTATTTGTTGATTTGTGAATGATCCATATGTAAAATCATCCTCTTCTTTTTGTTCTTTGCAGGTAACAAGGCAAGCTTGTTGTTCTTTGTCAATGCTATTGGAGTTACTCTACCTCATCAAAGAACAAGTAACTGATAAATACTTGATTAGATTTGTTAGAGTAGGATAATGAATGCTTGTTAGTTATAGTTGTAGTTAGGTTCAGTGGTAAATGTTTGATTAGATGTGTATCCGAAACACTTAACCTAATAAACATTTCTATATAACCTACCCTCTTAACTTAGCTAAAACACAAACTGAAAATTGTACAAACACAAAGTAATATCATGGATCTATATGTTCCTCAAGCTATGGATCCATCCTCTCACCCTGCAAACTTCACAGACCTTCTAAACAACCAATTCCCTGAGTGTTTTAGCCCCCCACCTTTTACTAGCCAAAGGAGTGATGCTCCTAAAGTTGTTGACGACAAAGTTGAGAGCCGTAAAGAGAGAAGAAAATGGTCTCCTACAGAAGACATTGTGCTTTATAGCTCTTAGCAATGAGCAAAGGTATGATGCCTTCTGGAAAATTAAAGGGTTGCAGCTTTTTTCAATGCTTCCCACACCCTAGCTAGATTTCATGACAGAGAGCCTATACACTGCAAGCAGAGATGACAAAGGATCAATGAGAGTGTCTGCAAATTTGTTGGCTACCATGCCACTACTTCGAGACAACAAAGCAGTGGCCATAATGATGATGTTGTGATGAGGGGTGGCATATGATCTTTACATCCAGAATCACAAGGGGAAGTTCTCTCTTCAACACTGCTCGATCGAACTCAGAAATGACTAAAAATGGTGTGCCTATACAACTGGAAGAGGAGAACAAAGCTCAAAGAGAAGGAAGATAGATCAATGAACAACTTCATCAAACACCAAAGAGGTGAGACCAATGGCTGTAAAAGAAACTAAAGAAGATAAGGCCAAAAAGAAAATAGTTTCCTGTAAGGGAGGAAGTGTGGGCAATGAGATCAGTGTGAACGTATTTGAGCAAATGTGGAGCATCAAGGAAAAAGACTTAACTGCTAAGGAGAGGGTGTCCAAGGTGAGACTGCTAGGGAGTCTAGTAGCCAAGAAAGAGCCACTTTTCGATATGGAAATGGCTCTAAAAACCAAGCTCATCACTGAAATGCTTGAGCTTTAGTTAAATGACTTCTAGTGTTTTGTTTATGTTTATGTATTAAGTTGTGTTAAGTTTCTAGTTATGTTTCTGTTTGTGTTTAAATGACTTCTAGTGTTCTGAAGTTTTAATATATGTTTCAGTTTAAATGTTGTTTGAATATGTTCTTTTACTAGCTGTGTTGTTGCTCTGAAAATGTTCTTTTACTAGTTGTGTCACATACAAAGAAACAGAAGAAGCAGAAGGAGAAGCAGAAGGAGAATCAGCAGTATGTTACATGATCATTATCAAATTTAGAATGATGATTGTAGGCTTGTATATTGTAGAATGTGGATTTGTTTGTAGAATTATATATGTCTTTAATGGACACGCATTTTCTTTTTTCTTTGTTTATGAGTTCTTAGAATAAAATTTAAATGCAAAAAGTATATAAAATATTAAGCACCCCACTAATAGAGGTGTTCTAAACATCAGAAGACGACCAATGACATATACATTTTTTTTATTTGCAAAACCTTTGAGATACTTTTGCTCATTAACACTTAGAAGTTGGTCAGTAAGCAAATACGTCGAACTTAACCCACACATCAAAGTTACGAACTTTGATGAATGGAGAATTACCCATCAAAATTTCCACAATTATAAGGACTACACACCAAAATTATATAATTTTTACAATTATAAGGATTACACACAAACAAATTATCTAATTTTGACATGACAAGCAATCACAGGTCCAAAGTTCAAAGAAGAAACAAGTAAGAAATTTAAAGTAGAATTAAGATCTATATATCAAATGATTTGTGCAGTGGGTTCTATTTTGTTGTTATAATAAATAAATACCCATTACCCTATTGAGTTTATTAATGTGGTTTTGGGTACAAAATAAATCCATCCGCGTAAAACTCATATATTTATTAAAGGGTAAAATTTCAACCCAAAACTCATGGATATGGATGTTAAAATGGGCTCTAACCCCGCAGGCTCAAACGAACTAAAAATAAACGGGTCGATCCGTGATCCGTCCAATTAACAAAAATTTAAACGGATTGTAAACGGGGTGACCCGTTTAGCTATACAAGTTTAACGGGTTGACCCATCTGGCCCGTTTATTTTTTTTTAGCACAATTTTTTTTTTTTCTTAACACAAGATATATGTTAATTCTTGAACTTGTTAAGAATATACCTTTGATGAATGTATAAATATATTCATATATTACTATTGTATATATGTAACATCATAAAATTAAACGAGAGATTGATTTGGTTTTATATGATGATTGTATAAATATATTCAGCGTTTGTGTAAATACATTGTCTTGATTTCTGTATTTGATAATGAGAAAGAAGTATATTCATTGTTATAAACTAACTTATTTTTTAAACTATTAAACTTGAACTTATGATTTTATTCTTTCTTCAACCGAAGAATTTAATTATATAGATTCATATATTGAATATGAATGTTTCCATATCTTTTTGTTTTACAGTTTTATATTTTAATGATTGTATCTAAAAATTATTTTACATCATATGATGTGTTTTAAATATCTATAATGACATATTATTATTGTTAGTTTTAAATCCAAAACTTATACAATTTTAAAAGTATGTTATTACTCTCTTATTAGATTTTAAATTTTCTTATGCATTTTTAACTTTATAAATATTCTTAACTAATTTTAATTTATACTTTCGAAATAAAAAAATAACATATTTTTTTATTTTTTTTGAAAAAACTAAATAGTTAAATAAACTAATATTATGTATTTTGTTCTACCTACATTAAACTATCATGTTTAGATTTATAATCTGATTATAGTTTAATTTTAACAAAGTCCATTTTTATATCTAAATAATACATAGATAGTATAAAATTAAAATTAAAAAATAATTATAGTATCAAATATTTATTATAAAATAATTATTCATATACTAAAATATGTTTTTCTAAAAAAAACCTTAAACGGGTCCAACGGGTTACGTGTAATCCGCATGCCAATTTATAAACGAGTCATAAACGGATTGTTTCTGAACGGGTTAGAACGGGCCAACTCTAAACGGGCCGGATATTAAACAAACCGGGCTTAAACGGGCCGGGTTGGCCCATTTTAACATCCCTACTCATGGGTATGGGTAAATCCATAGGTTTTAACCCAATTTAACATCCCGCTGAGAGCTTAAGCTCATCTTTTCCGGGTGAAAGCTTAAGGTCATTTTTTTCCAGAGTGACAATTTAAGGCCGTCGACCTTCTTAGTGAGAGTATGAGGTCGTCGAAAGAGAAAAGCTTGAACTTGAGTTTGTCCTCTATGAATGACAACTTGAGGTTGTTCATTTGAACTGACGGCTTGAGGTCATCTTTTTGAGTAAGAAAGTGAACTTGAGCTCGTCCTTTTTAAGCTCCTTTTTTCGGAGATTGTCTTCTTATTTATTAAAAATTTTCAAAGCTTGTCCCCACATACGACGCCAATGATTGAATCAAGAGTTACATTAATGATAACTTACTTCAATATGACTTTGATTTTGGCTATGAAAGACCTTGGTATTAAAATTGACTTAGTCGACGTGTAGATTGACCTAGTCGATGAGGTGAATTATTTATATATGCAGATTGGCCTAGTCGATGAGGTGAATTCTTGATATGCATATTGGTCTCGTCAATGAGGTGAATACTTGATATGCAAATTGGCCTAGTCAATGATGTGAATCCGTGATATCCATATTTGCTTAGTCGACGAGGTGAATTCTTGATACGAAAATTGGTCTAGTTGACGAGGTGAATTCTTGATATGAAAATTAACCCATAGTCGACGAGGTGAATTATTAATATGCAGATTATCCTAGTCGACGAGGTGAATTCTTATTAAAATTATGATTTTACAGAGTAGGCAAATTAGTCCACATGTTGGTTTAACTATGAGAAAAAGTGAGCTAGGTAACGATCTAACTCTAAAAGAAAATGAATTAGGCGACAAGCTCATCGTAAGAGAAAGTAAGTTATGTCATATATATAGGCCTCCCTCCTTGTTTGTCTTCCAAGTGAGGACCTGTCTCCTTATTTATATTGTTTTTGAGGCAATAGATTACCTGGATTAGGCTGAAAAACAAGATCGTCGTCTACTTTTAGTGGACTCATACCTCATGTTTAGATCAGATTGATTGTTGGGCTCGGTTCTTGCCTTGACTTGGAACTAAATCCATTATCACCCGTAAAGGTAAAGAGAGGTGTCAACTATTTTATAAAGTCTGATAACAAAACTGGTTTACCACTCTTACATACGTTGCTAATCAACGAATTTCACCCAAACATACATTGCACTAATTGGAACTTGATTATGTGCATGCAGTATATGATTTCGTTATATTTATTATAAAGTAAAACAGTTGTATATGACTAAAACTATAATTTAAACAATATATTTTGTAATCTATAATATTCTGAAACGCATAAATCGTTACATATAGCTCCAACACCACAAAATACTAATTCTCATATAATTTATTGTGGTGGAGGTGGAGCCAGTGCATTAATGGCCATCTTCAAACCGCCGGAACAATCCTCGGCAACGTAAGTTCCGATGAAATAGTTATGACCATAAGGAAGTTGGATCTTATCGTCACCAGAAGAATACTCTACCGCTCCATCGTTTGGTTTACAAGTTTCATAACCAGTTTCGTTTACCACCATTACATTAGAAATTTGGTAATCGTATTTGAATTCTGCAAATTTATATAAATATATCAAATATAATATAACTCTATTGTCTTAGCCGATTATAGTTACGCCACTAAACTATGAATAGATAGATTTGTTTATCTATCACATAAGTACTATATGAATAATCTTAAGATTATTGATATATACATACCAAGAATATCTCCAGCGTAAAAGGTTTTGTTTTCGGCCCAAGTGTCCATCGGAATAATCATGTCCCAACCGAACTCGCCTCCAACAGTGTAGGTGGTTGGTGTATAGGCATGGATGGTCAAGTCGTTGGCTAGAAACAACCATAACATCGTCACGACGGTGGCTACTGGAACCGTAGCAACATAAGAAACGTGTCTAGATGATAGAGACATTGACGTGTATAAATATATATATTTATTTGGTGAGTTAGTAAACAACACATATTTGTTCATCATATATAGTGTTCTTGTATGTTACAAGGAATCAATCAATAAATTTGAATAATTTCCGTTGATTTCCTTTCTATTGGGATGCATCATCACAATAAAGGAAAAATATTATGTTATATCAATCAAATAATATAAAAAAAACTAAATGATACGATCATTAATAAATTATATAAAATATATGGTTCAACAGTAATTAAGATTGTCTATATCTATTGGTAGTCATTAGTTTTGACAATACTTTGACATTGTTTCAATTTGTTTGATATATATGTACTATAGTAGTACAAGTAACACGGTGCTTAAAAATTGAATCTAAAAATAGGTGATAAATCGTTGAAATAACTCTTTAATAAATTAAACTTATGATTTATAAAAAATTTATTAAGTAATCAATTGTACTAAATCATTTTTTAGGAGTGAGTGAAGCCTAAAACGAAATAAAAATATAAGGCATTAATGAAATTAAACACAAATAAATTTTGTTGAAAAAAATATATGAGTTAACAAAA
This sequence comes from Iberis pinnata, assembly GCA_900406425.1. Lineage (NCBI taxonomy): Eukaryota > Viridiplantae > Streptophyta > Magnoliopsida > Brassicales > Brassicaceae > Iberis > Iberis pinnata. The sequence continues at coordinate 15,404 of OVBE01004867.1, read as the reverse complement.
ATACATATTCTAAATACTAATAACGATTTAGTGTTTCTTGAAATTAGTTTTTTTTTAAAAATATTTTTTTCACAAATCTATCCATAAATTCTGCTTTTCTTGAAAATTTTGAGATCAATAAAAACTATAAAGCCTAATACGTATATATTGTTCTTATACACTTAAGTCTGGCCCTGGACCTCATCAACTGTCCATGTTCGGCCCTTTGTGTTTTGGAGTGAATTTTGGGGTTTGGAGTGGATTTGTGTGGACATGACTAAGGTAGTTGCCGCAACTTTTCATCTTTCTTTGGATCATTGGTCCATCCTCTCAGCCATTTCATTATTCATCTTTCTTTGGATCGTTGATCTATCATGACCTTTAAACTACTTATTGAGGAGACTTATATCCGCTGGTCTTTTGTTCTCGTGTGAAACATTAGACCTAATAAAGTTTTTTTAGATGATCCAAACAATATTTAAATCTAAACCTGACATATTTGAGAAAACTGAAATTAACTTTTAAAGTATCGGTCTCACCGTTTCAGTTGAATTATTATGATTCTTTAAAGTATATTTCAAGTTTTAACTTGATTGTATAACAATTACTCTTCCAAACGTGCAATATCTTTAAATTAGTCGTAGATCTGCTTTACGCAAAAACTTTTCGATAGAATTATTCTAACACTTTCCGGGATGTTTAGAATTTTCTATTTTGTTTCTAATAGTTGATTTTTTAGATTTTTCATATATATTTTTTATCAGCAAATATTAATCAATTACAAACTTAAAAAAAAAAAATTATAGCTAAACAATCATTAGTTCTTTGATGTGTACAAAAATGTTTATTGTGAAAAGCACACTATATATAGCTAAACAATCCTTAATTCTTTGACATGTACAAAAATTTTAAAAAATCAAATATTAAGAAATAGAGAAAGTACTAAATTAGCCTACTTCAACTTGATAGAAAAAAAATATATATTCGAAATGGAACAAGAGCAAAGGAATTTTGAAGTTGAAGTTGTCTTCAAAACATGTACCTACCTTAAACGCTTTGAAAACAAAACACAACCCAACCTAGATAATGCAATTAGTTTTTCCGGTTTGGTTTATTGTTAAGAACAGTTTATTTTACACATTTGTTTGTTTATTTTTCCCTTTTAATTTTTCGGGTGCTCAAGCGCGTGAGCTTACGACTCTCACCATTTTTGTTTAATTTCCTAGGGTTTGCAAATCCACAAGCGATCTTCTTCTTCATCAACTCCAATTCAACCTTATATACTTCCTCTCTTTCGATTTCGTCCACCCTTACTCAGATTTCTATTCTGTAAATACATTTTATTGTCAGAGGTATGTCTTCTGACCACATTTCAGGTAAGACGAACCATATGTGGAGTGATATCGGGAATCGATCTAAGCCAATGGTGGTTTCTAGACAGGATCGCTCGATTCCTCTTCTTTCTCCGTCGAATTCGTTTGCCTCGGAGGATGACTATCCCTTGTTGAAGATAAATTTGAGCTCTATTTCCAAGCTTGAGGTTAGGAACTTAAAGCGGAAACTAACCACTGAGCTAAATGAAGTTAGGAGCTTGATCAAGCGGTTTGATCCCCAAGGTAGTAACATCGGTGGAAATTTCGCTAAAACTGCTGTTATAGGAAGACACAAGAAGGTGAAATCAGGGAATGGAGGTAAGAAAGGAGTTGATAAAGGTACGATTCAGATTTTTAAGAACTGCAGCAATTTGCTTACTAAATTGATGAAGCATAAGTTTGGATGGGTATTTAATGTTCCTGTGGATGCTAAAGGACTTGGCTTGCATGATTATCACACTATTGTTAAAGAGCCTATGGATTTGGGTACAGTGAAGGCTAAATTAGGGAAAAATTTGTACAAGTCACCTTTGGATTTCGCTGAAGATGTTAGACTTACTTTTAACAATGCTATTTTGTATAATCCTGTTGGGCATGAGGTTCATCATATGGCTGGTGTTTTATTGAACATCTTTGAAGAGAAATGGGTTTCCATTGAAATGCAGTATGATAATCTTCATAGGAAGCTCAAACCAACTCGTGATATCGAGTTCCCTTGTCCTGCTCCTGCTCCAACCGCTGCTCCTATTGCAGAGCCATTACCAGCTCTTACGCCTTCTCCATCTCCACCTCCACCTCCTATGCTGTCTCTGCCTCCAGTACTTGAAAATAGGACTTTTGACAGAGCAGAATCTATGACAACACCGATGGAGCCTGAGATTGTCTCTACTGCTCCACATAAGCCCGAAGAGGAGGAGGTGCCTGTTGATAACAGGGACTTGACTTTGGAAGAGAAACGGAGACTCAGTGAAGAGCTTCAAGACTTGCCTTATGATAAACTAGAAACAGTTGTTCAAATTATAAAGAAGAGGAATCCAGAGCTCTCTCAACAAGATGATGAAATTGAACTGGACATTGATAGTGTTGATATCGAAACCCTCTGGGAGCTTTATAGATTTGTTATTGGGTATAAGGAGAGCTTGAGCAAGAAAAAGGAAGATCAAGGATTTGGTTCAGAAAGAGATGCTGAATCTGTTCACAATGTTATCCAAGAACCAGTAAGACTTCTATAACTAATTACTACTCAGGTCGTATGTTCTTACCAATTTTGGCTAATACCATTATTTCTTCTTTTGTAATGGCAGACCACCCGAGTAACTGGCACTGAAACATCTAGAGTTGCTGAATCAGGTAAGGTTTAATCTCACAATGCCATATCAAGTTCACACATAACCAAAACCTAATCAAATAATGATTGATCTAACCAGGAAAAGCAATTCGCCCATCATCTCCTACTCGGCAAGAAAACGATGCAGGTGGATCGAGTAGTTCTAACAGTTCTAGTAGTGACACAGGATCTTGCTCTAGTGGTAAATGTCGAAACTTTAAGTCAACTTCTTTACCATTATCAATGATCAAAACTTAGGTAACTTTTCTTTTGATTTGCAGATTCTGACAGTGACAGCTCCTCAGGACGTGGATCAGATAATGTTAATTAGACCAAAAGGTCCAAAATTGTTTAGTTTTAGTGTCATAGCCGTTATGTTCTTATCCATCTCATTTCAATAGTATTTAGATTTTTTTTTCTTCTAAATCTGTATTCTTTTTCCACTCGGATTTTATTCTGTATTAGGATTATTTACTGTACAGAAAAAGGTACAATTGATGTTTTAGATCTAATCAACATTCTTGTTCCATATGACAAGAATAATAATTTGATTTTTCCTTATCAGGGTAAGAATTAATTCACACCAGAGTAAATCTGTTCAGACTGTAAACAGATGGGTTCACAATCTTTTATTTTACAATAGCTCCCACTCAGAATCTTCTGGTGTATTTGATTGTGAGTTTTTGCATTCTAGAGATGTTGTAGCATGTTCCTTAGTGTTGATCATATCACAACCCATATCTGCATCTCCAAACCATATAGCTAACTGCTCGTATTCCTTTTCTCTTCTTCTTTTGGAAGTTAATTTATCCATTATCTTACTCTGATAATTATGGTAAAAGAAAGAACATATTAGGAATTAATAAATTGGAAGAGAAATCTTCAGTTTGTGCCAGAGAGAGAAAGATGACCTTGAATGATCTGAGTTGCCTAGTCCTATCACGAGCTGCATATAGCAAATTGTCGTCAAAATCTGAGGGATCTTCACGAAATGTCATGTCATATAAATCAATTGTATCCCATGGAGCAGCATCAGAGTCTTCTATGAAGAACTCATCCTGATAACCTACACATTAAAATTTGTATATGATGAAACTTAACCAAAGTGCATAGAAAAAGATGAGCAAACACACACAAACCTTTCACCGAGTTGCTGGTAGAGGCCACCTTACGTGCATCTTTAATCTCTGTAGTGAGTAAAATTAGATTTGATTCACCTGTAGAAATCCCAAAGGGAGATACTAAAGTATCATCATTACATGCTGTTGCAGTCTGATTACAATCATTATGCTGTTCAAGCAAGGAAGAAGTAGAGAGCATTTTCTCATCACTCAACGTAATGTCTGATAACTTCTCCTTTAACCTATCTCCCTCCATCTGCTCACTTTGATCTAATGGTATCTCAAGATGATTCGAATGGAAAGAGCCTGAACAATGATCCTCTGGGAGTTTATGTGGTTCATTCCTAACAAAATCCAATCCGGGTGTGTTTTCTGATTCTAAAGAAACCGTACCCTGTAAAACATCATAGGTACAAAAAGACTTAAAATCTCTCTATTCTGCATCTCTTCATACAGTTCTGCACTCAGAAGATAACAACCCAGAGACTATATATAAAGAAGCAATAAGTACCTGTGAATCCAAAGTGTCTTCCTCAACAAGTATTGTTTCGAACTTACGGTAGATTTTATCATACCAACCTCTTCCTTTATATTCTTTAGCCATAGCTTACACAAACGTCAATAGCAAAATTCCCAGAAACCTTTGTGAAACAAGATCAGTAAGAAAGGAAAGTCTCAAGATGTTGAAGATCCAAGAAATATTAAATAATCTCAACAGTTTGATCAAAAAAGATTTTAACTTTTTTTCTTACGAAAGAGACAGGGCAACACAATTCTATCGGATTAGTGATCAACTCAACGAGGAAAGTAATCAATTACGTGCAAGAGATTAGGTTTTCGGAGGAAGAAGAGGATAGGCAAGGAGAAAAAAATAACCCTAATTCCCAAATTCAAACAGATGTAGATGAAAAAGGAAAGTGATAGACCCAAAAACTAGACTTGACAAAGAACGAACCTGGAAAAAAAGAAGTCTTATTTTTCTCCTTCTCACAATTGGGCTTGATTAAGGTTTTTTCCCCCTTTATCTTATCTCTTTAATTTTTTTTCCAAGGTGAATGATTTTGTACATTTGAAATTTGTAAATAAATTTCAAAAGGTTTACGAAATAAAAAATTCACTTTTGATTTTTTTTTTCCTCATTCATCAAAAATTAAAAGAATACAAACAGTAACAATTACAAAAATAATTAGATACAAATTTATTATAAAAAAAAATATATCATCTTACAAGTGGATTTGAATTTTCTCTGAATGCGTGAATGAAGCCAAGAAAGACCTCTCATAGCTAGGTAAGATTGGAAAAGACCATATTTATTAACGCTTTTGGCAATGTCTCTTGCTATAGAGTTGACGCAAGGGGATGACGTATGGAAAAAAACCAAGGCAAAACATTCTCTATTCTCTGACGCGAGAAATCCTTTGTAGAAGATTCATGTACTTTGGCCAAAGAGAAAAATGATTAATAGCGTCAACTACGCTTCCATAATCGGACCAAAATTCAATAACACTTGAGCGTAGATCGGACTATGGAATAAATTAATTATCTCTTTAATTAAAATAATAATAAATTAATTGGTAAAGGTCTTCTATGATCCATAATAATGCATTTTATTGAAGTTCAAAAATACATACAAAAACAAAAATAACCAATAACAACAACAACGATCAACAATAGTTTAACTAGAGAAACATATGATACATTAAATACGAAATTAGCCGAATGGGCTACGATACTGGTCTGAACTGCAAAGACAAACTTTTTTATCTTTAAATCTTTTGCTCCATTTTCTCTAACCTCCTCAAGAGAAATTCCATAGTCATACTTTAACTCCGTCATTGAAGGAATGTGTCTCATAGCGAAAAACCCAACTCTGTAATAAGACTCACCGTTTAATAGGTTGCCAAAAAACATTCGGCGAGCAGCTATGGTTCATGAACCTACCAACATTTCCATATCTTCTTGCACTTATCAAGATTTTATTAGGAAAGTTAAATACTTTTGGGTCTGCTTGTTCGCTAACGGTTTCAACAATGAGTTAGGATCATAGTTCCACTTGGCCCAGTTAAAGGCTCTAGATGAATCAAAGACATATTCATCATCTTCTTCGAGTTCTTCTTTTGTCTTATGTAACACCCAACCACATGTGTATGTCTTGAACACTTCGACACGAAGCTTCAATCCCAACTAAACAATTATGTTGTTACAGTCTGAAGGACATTCACAAGACTGGCCACATTCATGAATTGATGGTTTACGACATACCAAAATTTGGTTATGGTAAAGTAACTCGCCGCCATTTTTACGAACATATGTGCAATTTGTATCTTCAGTGATGTAAGAACGGTTACACGTCCTGCATCCTATAGATTGAAGATCAGTCGTCAAATCAAGGTTCATACTTGAGAACACTAAAGATCTTGTGTAATCAAAATCTCCAGGAACCTCCTTGTCTTGTACATCGACTTCATTCACCACATGAACATGTGAATTCTCGACTCCAACAGAAATATCTTGAATCACAATACCACCCTAGCGTTATCCAAACCAAACTTTCTCCATTTCTCAAATGTTATCCAAGTTGCATAAGCAGATGGTTGGCCAACCTTTCTCAATAATCTGAATTTATATGTATCAAAACCCGTTGTTCCTTTGGCTATCCATTGTTCTGAAACCGTATAAATTCCATCGTAGATGTAAATCTTTTTATTAGCATCATTTTGATCTTCTAGTCCTCTTATCACTCTAACTTCATTAGATTTCTGCTGGCTTTTTTGAAGTGCAAGGTTTAATTTTATAAGCTTCTGATCACAAGGTTGTTTGTTCTTGTCTTTACCACCTTGTCCAGTGTATACCAAAGAATCAACCTCAACGGTTTCATCACCGTAATGACCAGATGTTATCACGCTTGTAGCCACTGGTCCGTGTATTAATAATGCACCGTCTTCAGAAGTCAAGTAGTCAATGCCAGCGACCGTCTGTTTGTGGAGACCAACTAAACACATTTCTCCCCAGAAGTAGAAAATGTCTCCTACTTGCATACCGGGAACTTCACCAACTCTTTTCTTATCGTTAGTCTTTACCCCTAAGTTCCTGCATTTTTTTATGTTGTTTTAAGCAAGGTACGTGTCCCTAGTTGGAAAAACTTCCGTCTAACCGCATCAAATTTCATAAAAAAAAAATCAATAATCTCTTTGTTGCCGGTTTTTCTTTCTTCATCACTTATCCCTGAGTTGTAACTAGGACAAGAGTCAGCCACTCTGATGTTGGGATCATAAATTTTCTGCTTCTTATTCGATTTGGTCGACGAAATTTTATTTTTGTAACCCTTTTGTCGTCCATGTCCTCTTTTGACAGGCAAGGTACTAAGAACAACATCAGCAACATTGGAGTTGTTGGAGTCAACAAATGGTATGACTCTTAGTGGCGAAACCATGAGAGGAAGAGGTGTTGTTGCATGGGTTTCATCACTTATCATGACTTCATCAAAAAAAATTTTTTCTCTTGAGATTCATCATTCATCATCACTTCATCGGAATGTGTAATAACGTGAGCCGGTGTGACTTTTGAAGGAGTACGTGTTGTAGTCTCGTACCTTTCACCATTGACTTCATTAGAAGGTGTAATCGTTTGCATTGGTGAGACCATTAGAGGAGTTGGAGGTGATTCCGCATTGTGATTTTCATGATTGACATGATCATCAGATGCTTCTGTAGGTTTAGCCTCTTGGTGAGTAGGTGATACCATTGGGGGAGGAGGTGTTGTTGTGTTATTTACATTATCTAATGCTGTCAATGCTCCAAACTCTTGAGTCGGTGTGACCTCCTCTTGTTGAACATTCTCTTCATGGTTACCAACAAAGTTGATAGCTTTTTGTTGGGAAAGTATGAACTTATCCAACTTTTCTTCAAGGGATTTGAAATCCCTCTTGTAGCTATCATCTCTTACACTTCTAACATCCTGAACCGAGCGATCATAGTCTTCACCATAATTACCCTCAATCTGAGCAAGATTCTCAACAAGTATCATTCCATCCGCTTCGGTTTGGCTAAAGTAATTTCCATGGCTAGTGGTATCCAACATAATCGGATACTTAGGAAGAAGACCCCGATAAAGAGTACTAAGGAGACTCTCATTGGAGAAACAATGGTGTGAGAATTGTAGAGTATAACTTTTGAACCTTTCCTAACCTACACTAAATGATTCGTTACCCTTTTGCACAAAACCGGAGATCTCATACATAAGTCTCGCAGTTCTTGTTATAGAGAAGAAATTAGAGAGAAATGCTTTCTCGCAAGCTTCCCAAGTTTTTATGGAGGCATTAGGTAAATTCTTCTCCCATGAACAAGCTTTGTCTCCCAAATAGAATGGGAACAATATTAACTTGAATGCATCTTCGGTGACTCCATTAATCTTCACCATGCTACACAACATATCGAAATTGTCCAAGTGGTCAAGATGATCTTCTATAGGTAGACCATGGAACTTTGAGTTTTGTAACATGTTGATTAAGTTTGACTTGATCTCGAAGTTTTTGTTGGAAATTAGTGGAACACGAATGCCGGCACGATGCTCATGAGCATTAGGTGCGTCATTGGCTCCAATTGTCCTTGCTTGTTGTTCCATCAACAACTACTAACACCCGAGAATGCACAAGCAAAGCAAGTAGAGAAATTAGTAATGAAACGTAAAATTCTTAGTCCTAAACAAATTCAAAGTCCTAATGGCTAATTGAATTCCCGAATCGACAACGACGCCAATTTGATAAACAAGAATTTGCCAATCTTATCTAAGCAAATATTTAAGTCTACTTATATCGTTGTAACACTTAAGGATCAATCCAATTCAGGAAAATCAACACACTAGTCCTATAAGAATCATGTCTAGTCTAAGCTTATAAGATTTGGATGGATTTGAAACACTTAATCATACATAATTCCAAAAGTCAACAAAAGTCAACAATATAAAAGTCAACAAGATTAAGTAAAAGTCAACAAAAGATTAAATTGTAAATCAAGATTAAAAAGCCTAAACAAATGGAAAATGTTATTGACTTGGGTGATCAAATGGTATCTCATGATGCTTTATACTATCATTCAATATCCTTGGTCTAAGATTTCCTTAACTAGATTAATCACTCTCATGGCACTAATCCCTTTTCTAACCATGCAACTAAATCTCTTGTATATTTATAAAATCAAGAAGCCTTAAGTTCTAATCCATGATCAACCACTAAACTAACTAACAAAATCTCTTGGTTAGGCCTCATTTAGCATTCAATAGTTGGTTCAAGCATTTCATCGAACACATCTCGGGCAATGAAACACATATGATCTAAACTTGAATGGCAGAGAAAAATCTAGCATTAAGAACACCTAATGAATGAGGTTATAAGCCCTAAACATCAAGATCAACCATCAAGAAAAATCTAAGCCCTAAACATCAACATCAACCATCTAATCACCCTAATCTACCTAACCCATTTGCTAGTAATGAACTACTCACGAATCATTAAGAAAACATAAAATCTAAGGATAGAGATGTGTTGAATCATGATTAGAAGAATATTTGATAAGATTAAAAGCAATCAAACTCAAATAAGCATAAGATTCCCAAAGGTGATTACAAAGTTCTTAAGAGAAAAAGAGATTAAAAGATAAGATCCTCCATCTAAAATTAGGTCTAAAAAGTTTATATAGTCTCCTAAAAATGACATTGGGTTAACCAAAAACACTTGGGTTAACCCAATTGAAAATGGGTCAAGACTTGAAGAAGTGTTGAAAATGTTGACTTTTTGGCTCTGTATGGGTTTGCATAAACCGGTACACCAAACTGATACTTGTTCTTTGGACACTGATTTTATTTGTACCGGTTTGTCTTGCCCAGTACACCAAACCGCTATGATCTTTGGAGTCCATAACTCTCTCATCTTTGAAGCTATGATGACGTGCAATAGCTCTTTGGAAAGCTGATTCAAAGAGATACAACTTTGATGAATGAGTTTTCTCCTAATTTTCAATGGAAGCTGGTGAAAAAGATGCATCTTTGAGATGGATGGTTTGAAGCTTTGAATCTAGCGAATTACAACTTTGTCGGTTCATATCTTGCAATTCCCTGGAGCGTTTAAGGTTATTTTGGATTTTTTTTAAAGGTTGAATGCATGGCTACAATATACTTCAAGATTTGTGATGAAATTTCCATTGTAAAATCCCCAAATCGTTTGATCTTTATGGCGTGTTATTTTGATCCCTATTAAGTTATTTTTTTGGCTCTTTTGCATCCAGTTGTCCTCTCTTTTGATTTCATTCACCTTCAATACCGGAAATATGAAATGATATGCAAATGCAACCTATATGTTTCTAAATGCAAGTGAATCTACCTAGAATGCAATCAAATCAAGAGGTAAAATGCATCAAAAACACAATATATCACTAGATCTGTAGCAGGGTCCTCTTCTGCCAATGAGGTGCTTGACTCTCAGCCACCTTTAACACCACCTCCTAATCACCTCCACACCATCAGGCCCACAACCACAACAGCTATCTTTCGAGGAGCTTTTGGTCCAACCGGGACGTGGGCGGTTGCCAGTTTTGGATCCATATGGCCGGGAGGGGACGACGTGGTTTCTGACTTCAGATAATGGGATCACGAAGTGCATCAAATATTCTAGAAGTAACGTACCCGGAGTTTAAAGACATGCCGAACAAGGATACATAACGTTGGTTATACTGTTTTGCGGTTAGAAAATTATAAAATTTATTCTTAACAAATAAATTTTAACAGTGTTAATTTAAATATATAATTATGAACATTAAATCCTTAAATCATATAACACGAATTCAGCTGGGACACTCTCATTACCGCTTTAGTGCGGAAAAAGTTCACGAGTATATATACATATATATATATATATTGAAGGGTTAACTACACCATTTGAGAGAGAGATGAAGACCGGGTCAAGTAGTTCCACCACCAAGAAACTTAGTCCGATCTGCTAGAGAATCTCCAGAGCCAACCATAACATATTGTTATCTACGGAAAGACGTTATTGTGAAAGAGATTACATGAAAGTTGTAACACATCGACGATTTTTACTTTTTAGGATAATGTAGTTTGATAGCCATTATAAATTTATACCAAAATGCCCATATTGTGATATAATATCATTTATCTATTTTTTAACTCAAACAATCCTCTAGATAAATAATTAGGGGTTGATAGAGATGAAAATGTCGAAAACAATATCAAAACCTTGTTACATTTAAAATTTAGGAACTAAACTAAAACTGAAATTTCAATAAAAATGGTATCATCAATATTGAAAAAGTACTTTAACTAAAATAATGGTTTGGTGCACACAAAAAGCTAAAATAAGGTTTTTAATTTGCTAAGTTGCAAAGTTGCAAACATAATGCTGTGAATTCTTATGCAAATTAGGTTAGATAAGAAAGAGAGATAGAAAATTGAGACAAATACTTTGCGCTCTAGATTTTTTTTTATTAATCAAAGTGTGAAAATTTACAATAAACTAAAGCACCTTATATAAGTCTCAAAACCCGATCCTATTAGAAAAACCTAGAATAATGTCATTTTTCTAAAATATCCACCGATATTGAACCAGTCCACCTAGTGATACTTCACGAGGAAGGTGAATCGTTAGATGTTCCATAAGATCCAAGAATGACCGTGGGAAAATCTTCTCCAAGTCGCAAAAGATCATTGATATATTTCTCTGTAATGTATAAATAACATCAGCGGTAAGTATTCTTCGGCTAATGTAACGAAAGAAAGCTCCAACCGCTGTAAATGCAGAATACCATATAAGTAATAAAAAAAAATTAAAACATATAAGTAAAGTGTACAAAAATGACTAAATTAATACATGTAATGGCTTTGTGAACATCTTTTGGAAGGAGATGCGCAAATGCAAATGGGAGAAGGCATTGCATCACTACATGAAAATCATGGCTCTTCATTCCAATGAACTTGTTTTTTCCGATATCAACACAGTTCCTCAGATTAGATGCATATTCATTGGGGAATTTGACCCTATGAATAATCCAATAAAATAACTTATCCTTTGCATTCTTAGGTAATCTAAATGCAGGAATTTGACACTTTTCATCGTTCGTGAGGTGAAGCTCAGGACGAGAACAAATGTCTACCAAGTCTAATCTAGATTTCTTATTGTCTTTGGTCTTCCCTTAGAAATTTAGAACAATGTTCATTATGTTTTCAAGGAAGTTCTTCTCAACATGCATGAAATCTAGGTTATGTCTTAACAAATGGTCTTTCAAGTAAGACAAATCCCAAAATATGATTTTCTTTTGCCAATTATGTTGTTCACCTGAACCATCAACATATGTATGTTTATTCCCACAAACATTGGCATCAACGGTCCTCTCAACACCAAAATAACTCATGTGGGTTAATAGATATGTGCCATAAAATTTAGGTGGTGGACTTTTAGCACATATCTTCTTTGTGAATAACGTAGTAGATCGACGATATGGATGATTTGGGGACAAAAACTTTGGTGACAATCAAATCAACATGTTTTTCTTCCATTCTTCAGCTGGAATGAGTTGGTGTTATCGTTACCATATGGACATGCTAGTTTCACGTGTGTTAATGTACCATACGTTGGAAAATTTCTTATAGTCCACATAAGGACCACACGCATCTTGAAATTTTGTTGTAGCGACACATCATACACCTCTTCCCCATGCTTCCATAATGTCTTCAACTCAGCTATCAATGGCTGAAAAACCACATCAAGCGCTCGTTTAGGATGATATGGCCCGGGTTGAAGAACTGCGAGAAATAGAAACTCTCTGTTCATAAACAAAGATGGCGGAAAATTGTAAGGCATCACGATGCTGGCCACAGAGAATATTGTCTACCATGCTTCCCGAAAAGGCTGAATCCATATGTACTTATCCAAGATAAATGATTCATCTCTCGTACGCAAAATCTAGATTTGTAGACTGAAAATGATGCCAAGCTTTTGCATCAGAAGAATGCGTAATCTCTCCATCAAATCTATGCTCAGCATGCCATCTCGTTCCTGCAACTATTCTCTCAGACTGATACAACCTCTTCAATCTATATGTTAGTGGCAAATACAACATCCTCTTGTAAAGCACTGAAACTCTATCGCATGTATCTTTATACCTTGGTTTACGATAATATCGAAAAATTTCCAGTTTTCATCGCATCTCCTAAAGATCATACAATTTTTGATGCACACATATTTAACCTGATACGGTAATTCAAGCCCCAAATATATTTAATAATTTCATTTTGTTAAACTGAGCTATTGGTTATATGTGCAGTTCGAGCACATTGTGTATGTCAGGACCAGATCACCACTCAGTTTGCAATATTACCAGACGCATATCAGTGTTATAAAATGTTCCTAAGTGAGAAAATATCATCAACAACTCTCACCATTTTCTTAGAAAACTTCATTGTATATATGTTGTTATACAAATTAACCATTACAATAATATTTTGAAAGATCACATCATTGACATTCTCTTAGGGAGATCACTTTAAATGTATGTGGCATGATCAGTATATGTGTTATTATTTACCTTGTATCCTAGTATGTTGTCTTCAAAATGTTATGTGATCTAACTAATTTCCTTTCTTCACTTAAGTTGCACTGAAACATTAATATTGATGTTCAAAACAACATCACCACACACACATACACACACACACACACACATATATATATATATATATATATATATATATATGCAAATATGGCATATCGGTTTTCATATGAAAATTTGGAGAGAACAATTTAAAATAATTATGTCCGGTTTGCAGATATTGTATAATGGCGTGACATAAAGTTAATTCTTAAATGAGTGATTGTGTTAAGTCTTATTTATATATATATATATATAATTAATGACTCATTTATATATAAGATAAACATTAGCACAAAAAACATGGCTTCTACTCAATCATGATTTTGGTCCAATTTGTGTCATTATTACTCATATAAAAACTTAAAAAACTGTTTATAGGAAATACATAAATTTCGAATGAAGTCAAATATACGAAATGAAAAACAAATTCATGCATGTGTTTTTAATAGTTTTGGATGTACATTTGTGAAATAATTAGAAAAGTACAAAATTAAAATAAGCAGATATGGATACATGTTGAAAAATATTATTCAAAATTGGAAGTAAAAGATATGTTTCTTGTTTATTGTAATTAAATTATTGGAAAATTGATAAACCCATTAATAATTCTTAGATACATTGGACCGTCAGAGAAAATCTTGATATTAAATTTCATTAAGTTTCGATCGTAGGATTTGATCCAACAGCTTATACATGTTTAATTGAGGTTATCTCTTAACTTTCTTCTTCACCAAATCATTTTTACTACTTCAATTTCCCATCCGTATATTTCTTATCCGATCTTGCTTTTTTTTTTTATTCTGCTTCCTTTTTTCCTGTTGGAACCGTACAATTCGCATTTCTCGTCTTCCAAAAGTACGATCCAGTACATGTTGAGGTATAATTACATATACACATTGTTGTCTTCAAGATATGATTTGCTGATGTTCTTAATTCTGTTTGGAATTGATATGTAAGGTTTAAAGGTCGCTCTCCATGTAGTTTTAATTCTGTTGGTACCCTACAATTTGCTTTTCTCGTCTTCCAAAAGTACAATCTAGTTCATGTTGAGGTTTAATTACATATACACATTATTGTCTTCAAGATGTGATTTGTTGATGTTTTTAATTATGTTTGTAATTGATATGTAGGGTTTAAAAGTCGCTCTCCAGGTACTTTTAATTTTCTTTTCATATTTTTAATATTCTATGTGTATCTTTGTTGGAATTGAATTAATTGATATAATAATTGTATATATAATCTATACTATATAAAACTTCATTTTCCTGCAATTCTAGGCTGTCCACCTAGGATAAATAGCCACCCAATTAAATTATGACACCTATTCAAAATCCAATAAAATATTGCCAACTCATCTCAAAGTTGTAACTAGCTTCCTTGCCACATCAATCGATTCATTTTCCAAATATCTAAAACTGATGACTTTACATTTTCCCTTGATCACGCTTAAGACATGAGAAGGAGGAGGCAACCCAAGAAATTTCTAATGCGAAGAAACTCTAAAGACACTAATTTGATTGTCTAGGTCAGTGTTTTTATTTGTAACCATGAGTCCAAATCAGAATTTGGATCAACACCCAAGTCATCTCGGCGAGCGTGATCTACGTAATCACTCACTTTCTTCTCTCTTTTTGGCCGTCATTTTTGTATCGTTGATGGGCTCTGTTTTATCTGAGAATGAGTAACACCTTTATGTTGTAAACAATCTTTAGGTGATTCCTCTTAGATCATTAACACTTTCTTAGGGTAAGTCTCTCCTTTTTATCTCTTCCAGTTTCTAATTGCTTTTCCTCGATGCTTTCTTTTCTCCATCTTTATATGTGAGTCATTTGTATCTTCTTCTTTTTTTTCCTATCGAAGATAAATAAAATATGTGTGATTATTAAATTGTTCTTCTAGATTTATTTCCCATGCTCTCTTTTTTGGTGTTTGGTATAGAGTTGGA